>ML685902.1:1459838-1574056 GCA_007922175.1 Pelusios castaneus
ATATAATCATTCCCAGCAAATTACTACCTTTCTATTAATACCAAACATGACATAGTTCCTATGGATTATAGCATTTATGAGATGTTAATAGAAAATAATATCAGAAATGCTTCCCTAAATCCAGACAGCGTCACACCCTGCCCACATGCCCTGCCAGGGTCCCTGTCCCCCTTTGCCCACTGTACACAAGGGTGCCCCACCACCACCGTGGACCTGCCCAAGGTCCCCCCAGCCCCTAGAAGTTGACCTAGGCATCCAGTGTGGATGCTCTAGGTCTACTTTGTAAGTTCCCCTTTAAGTTGACTTTATTTTTAAGTGTAGACTCACTAAGTCGACTTAGTTAAAGTCAACTTAAAATTACAAGTGTAGACATAGCCCAAGTGTGTACTAAAGGCTCAGAAGCCACGTAAGTGAGAGGTCTGCTATCTGTGACTCTGGAACTGCATGTGGCTCTTTGGCTGCCCCCTTGATTATTCAAGGAATTTTTTTAAAAGGCCCTTATCTTTTGAGTTGCTGACCCCTGAGTTAAGCTATGTCTACATCTAAAATGCCACACTTAGGGCTGTCCCTTGGGGGAAGCGGTGCCCAGGGCCAATCAGCCTCGGTGGGCCCCACCCCCTCATGCTGGAGGGGAGCGCTTTGGGCCGGGGCGGTCAGCCTTGGTCCTGGCCTTGGAATCCGCGGCCGTGGGGCAGGGGAGAGGGGCAGCCGGGCGGCTGGGAGCCGAGGCCCTGGGGCAACAGGGAACCACAGCCGCGGCCCAGGGGCGAGGGGCCACCGGGGCAGCGGAAAGCCAAGGCCACAGATCCGGGGCAGCAGAGAGCCACAGCTGCGGCCCCGGGGTGGGAGCAAGGGGCAGCCGGGGCGGCAGGGAGCCGTGGCTCAGGCCGGGAACCCACGGCTCAGGCCGCGGTCCCGATGCGGTGGGGAGCTGAGGCCGAGGCTCAGCCTGCCTGCCGTGGCCATGCTGCAGGCGAGGGCCAGCCCCGTCCGTGGCCCCATGGGGTGTGGCCATGGGCAGGGTGCAGCAGGCCGGGGGGCCGGGCACTGTGTACCTGCCCCGCCCCTGGGCCTTCCTGCTCTGCCCTGAGGGCGGGGAGGAGGAGGGCCGGCACAGGGGCCAGGGGAAGCGCTCCCAGCTCGGCAACCGGGAGCAGGTGCGGGGAGCGGGACAGCGTGGGGTCCACGTAACCGCGGGGCTCGGGGTGATTGCCCCGTTTGTCCTCCCCAAGGACGGCCCTGGCCACACTGACGTAGCAGCAATGCTGAAACAGTGCTTCAGTGTAAACTTACTAACACGATTTGGGCGGGGAGAGGTCTCCTGTTCTTCTGTTCACCTAGCCAGTGTATACCAGAGGTTAGTTTGTCTTCACTACATCTCTCTGGGTTCACACCCAAGAGACTTAGTGTGACGTTGGCGTCTAAGGAAGCCATGCTGAGGTAGCTTAAACAGGGCAAACCTCTAAAGAATGGGGCAAGCAGACCCCTAAATACTGATGGTTTTTCTTCAATAAGATATATTAAAGCCAGCAACAAACAGCTTTTGAGCACCGCACTAGTTGTTCAGAAGATAAAAATATGGTTCCCTTGAAGCCATTTCACCCTCTGACTTCTATCCAGACAGTCAAATCAAATATGATGGAGATTACTAAAAAATCTTTAACCATCATATGTAAAAAATGTTTTACCCATCCCAAAGGATTTGACACATTACCAGATAAGTCAATGAATAGTTCAGAGCTTACCCAAATACACGCTTAAAGCCAATGCTTATTAACTAAACTAATGTATATTTAAGAAAAAGAAAGAGTAAAGTTTAAAAGATCATTTTATGTATACACAGATGAAAATAAAGTTCTTAAGTCAGTTTCAAAGTAAAAGTGATAACTGAGTTGCAAAGCTCTTAATTTATAAAAAGTCTCTAGAAATTACCCAAACAGCTTGGGGGTCATCAGTCCTTGTTTAAAGTTTTTGGTTAGAAATCCAATCCAGAGAAATGAACAGAAAATGAAGACCACCGCTGTCCACATACAGAGTCTGCATAATTCCTTCCATGAGAAATAGTAGGGTTGACCAGAACAAGCTGCTATCCCAATCTTGTGATCCAAACTTCTCCTGTTGACACTTGGACAGATTTGACATAAACAAGATCAGGACCGTAGCATCTTTTATAGATCCATGCAGACTTCTTGAGAGCTTCTTGTCAGCAGATATCACAGCAGGTAATTCAGTGCATCATAGCTAATTTCTTATAGCTGTGAAGTAATATGCGCTATTTTCTGTGCACACTGGTAGCTATATATTAGCATAAGGCAATTGACAGCTATTCACAGGTATTTACTATTTAACCTTTAAAGAGAAATAAAAACAATACTTTAAGTTCCATCTAATATCTTCCTTTGATTTTTGACTAATAGAATATGATGACAGCAGGAAATATTTGATTACATTGATAATCATTAGCAGGATTATAGGTAATTACATACATATATCTACTTCCAAAATCTTAACAATGCCTTAGCTATTTATAATGAATGGGTCTAATTTACCATTTTAATACCTTGAAACATGTCCTCAAAAGTTGATTTTTAGGTTATTTCAGCCTGCTAGGCTCAATCCTTCCTGGTCCAGTATCACCCACGGCTTTGTAATGTAGACCAGCCCTTAGTCAAATAAAAAAATCAAAATTTTATTATTCTTAGCAGACTCATGATTTTTGTGTCTTGCTTGAGTCATTATTCTAGAATTCTTGAAGTGGGAATTATTGTTCATAAATCATTTAGAATACCTACCTAGGCTTTAAGCTACAACAGCTACATTTTATTATTTTAATTCACAGTCCCATCAGATTTATAAATAGTAATCCAGATGGATTATAAAAGTAAAATCATTATCACAGTAAGGTTTGGAAGTCTATGGATTACTTTTAGCTTGTAAATGCTGCACATTCAATTAGCCATGGGGGGTTGCATAGGAGGGGTACACCGCTTTTCACACAGATGAGGTTGAAAATACAAAGTTTGCACATATGTGTGAGGAGGAATTTAACAACAAACACAAGTTAATTTTTTTATTGGGTAGCATTTTATATCTGGACATAATCAAGTGATGCTTAGAGACAATCACTGCTCTGGTCAGATATCTTTGTTTTCTACAGAAGAGGTAAGGGAAAAATTGCAAATAAATCTTCTTTCTGCAGAGGTAAAAAAATATACCAAATCAAACTTCTTGCTTGTTTAACTGTCTTTACTGAGACTGGGCTGTTAATGTGTTCCAGCAGCAGTTTTTCTAAAGAATTCACATAATTCAACTTAATGGAATGTCTGGCTGTGCCACGTACCGTATGTCTAGTTACACTGTGGACCGACCGGCATGTGCAGGCTGCATCAACATCAGTGAAACGGTTACCCGTTGCTATTTAAATAGCTAAAGAAGATGAAGGAAGGAAAGTTCACCTTCTAGTCATACTGTTATTTCAGTCTGCAAACTCCTATATGGTACCTGCGCTAGTGCATCAGTTTGCATTACAAAGTCTTTCTTTACGAACCACGGGCTTAGAAGCTTTTCTTTTTATACACGCACTTAAGTGTTGCAGACTTTTTTGATCTCAAGGCACTGGCATCCTAGTAATCTTTTCTTGGTGAAGATAGCATGTGACATATATACAGATTAAACGTTTATCCATTTTTAATGTCCCACTTTTAAATCCCTCCAAGAACGAAAAAATTGAGATTGAGTTGATGGAATATAGTATTGACTCTGATTTAACTGAATACTATTTAACCTGTATTTTGCCTTCAGGCAGAGATACTGGGATAATTAGTCAAATTCACCCCAACGTAACTCCATAGAGTTCCATTATATCAGAGATGAATTTGGCCTATGATGTTTAAATGTTTGTGCCTTCATTCCGTATTTCAGATCAGGCCTAATGACTCATGATTGTTAGTTATTCACTCTTCTGTAACTGCAGCTTTCAGTCAGGTTTCTCAGTTAAAAAATACCATTTTTCCTTCTTTCATCCATTTATGAATTGTAAGTTCCAGACAATATGGGATAAAATCCTGGCTCCATTAAAATCAATGGGAGTTTTGCCACATATGGCCTCTCTCCTCCACATTATAACAAGTCTTTTACATTAACTCTTCTCCTTGGATTTTGGACTCCATGGGGAGGGATATTGTGGTAAGTAATCTTTCTTAAATCTCATTCGTTCCAAGGTAGAATTTGATTGATTTGAAATCACTTTCAGATTACATATGAACATTTGTTAGTTTAAAAATGCTTACTTAAATCATTTAAAAAAAAACTACAGTCTATGGAAAATTCAAAGTTGGTATTTTTGTATGTTCTCTCTGTATGGATTCAGCTTGCACCTAATAATATATGCAGAAATAGCAAACTAAATAGTTCCTGTCACATAGTAACAGAAAATCTGGCAACAATAATAAATTACAGCATTACTAATAAAGGATTTGCTCCTAATGGAAGTCGGAGCAGGGCTTTGATGAGAGGCTTAACTCTAAGCACATGCGTGTTCTCATTGAAAGGATTACTCACATGTTTAACTTTAATCAAGTGTAAATGTTCACAGGACTCAGGCATCAGATTGTGCATTTATCAACTGCATCCACCCTATCTTTTGAGATTTTAGTGCCATATGCTTTGCTGTAGGTAGGAGCTTCCTTACATTTTATTTAGATCTTAGTTTTCAGGCATACAACGCTATGCAGGGTGTGACTCTGGTTCAATTAGGGGAACCATTTAAGATATTATTTAACCTCAATATGTCAAAGTTACAAAATTAATTCAGATGAGATATGCCATTTCAGGTACCATTATAAAAGGTTAGAATTTGCTAACTGGTTTATCTGTTTGTGTCATATTTGTATTGAAAGTTACAGATATGTTTAATGTATCTGTATTTCAACTTGTGTTGTTGCTGGGCGACACCTCAGAGAGGATGTCTGCAGCACTTGCCTGCTTAATGCCCTATTAAGGAAACGTGACGGTACAATAAGCCGAGAGAAAGAACCCAGGGGTTGCATCTTATGAGTCACTAGGACTTACTCTTGTCACCCTGGGCTCCATCTTATTTTTGTTAATTTCCTTGAGCAAAAGGGCAAGGCAGCACCACTGCATCATATCCATATTGTCCTCAGTGCGTCTTAGACATCAGTCTTCGACCTTTGGATCAACTCATCTGCAACTGAAACTGTGAAATGGGTGTGAGACTGAGACCCATCCAGATACTGGATGTACATCAGAGGGGCTATACAAGCCTGCACACTCCGCAATTCTACAGAGCAGTGGTTCTCAACCATTGTGTCGGGACTCAGCACTGTGTTGCCAAGAGCTGGGTGCTGGCTAGATACGGCTTGTGGTGGGGTCGGGGGGGCAGTGTGTCCTGTAGGGTCACACACGCCACCAAGCCCGTTGTGATCTACAAAAGTTTGAGAACCACTGCTACGGGGAACCTGATATAGGACATTTGAATCATTTGCGTGTATCCGATTGCTTTGACCATTTAACATTTCTCTTATTGTTTCTTTCCTTTTATAATAAACCTTTAGTTTTAGTTACTAAAGGATTGTCTGGTAGTGTGGGTAAGTATTGGGGTAAGATCCAAACTTATATTGCTCTGTACTGTGATTGACCCCTTTGGGGTCAGGAGAACCTTTTTGGTAAAGCTCATAGAGTTTTAAAGAACTTATCTCTTTACTGGACGTAGTGGCTGAGTGAGAGGCTGAGACTGAAATGCAGTCAAGGGAGCTGTGTATATTTTGTTGTAGCTTCTTGACAACCAGTGTGGGGCATCAGAAGTACTGTTTGTGGCTGGTTGGGGAGTCTGACTTCAGTGTTACTCACCAGTGCTGAGAGAACCTGCTCTCATTTTGCAGCCTGCCCTGACATTACCTTTTTCAGGTGGCTACCCTAGACATGGACGGGTCATACAGGGATCCCTTGAAGCTGCACAAGCTAAGCAAGGTGTAGACTAGTCAGTTCTTAAATGGGAGCCTTCCCAAAGCTATTCTACAAGTGCAGGCCTAGACAGACATGGCTCTATCTCAGGCCTTGTCTACACGATCACCGTATTGCGTGTTAAAAATCATTACTGCGTGTACAGTACAGTGTACAGACGTGCAACGTTGATGTTGCGCGATAAGCGCCTTGTAGCGCAATCCAACAACCACTCCGACGAGAGTGGTAACAGCTGTTGCGTATCATCTGTTGCGCGTTTGTGCTCGTGTGTACGCTTACCGCGCAACGATCGGTCTCCGGAAATGTCCCATCATTCCCAAGTCGTCCTCTCTGGACTTCCCCCCGCCCGCTCTTTGGCAGTGACGAAACTGTCCCCGCCCACAGTTGAATCCCGGGATTTTCAAATATTTCGTCAGTTTCATTTCCTGGTCTTTTCCTCGTGGAGTGCATTGGAGTGCAGCAGTGTTCACAGTAGCAATGGCGGCCCGTCGCGGAAGATGCGCACCCCTTTGGTCCACGGCAGAGGTGCTTGACCTGATCAGCATCTGGGGAGAGACTGCTGTGCAGGCGCAGCTTCGCGGCAGCAGACGAAATTACGACACATTTGGCATGATTTCTCGGGCAATGACGGAGAAAGGTTATGATAGAGACACATTGCAGTGTAGATCAAAGGTGAAGGAGCTAAGAATCAGCTATCAGAGAGCGAAGGAGGGAAACCGGCGATCGGGATCAGCACCTGCTACATGCAGGTACTATCAGGAGATCGGAGCCATCCTCAGTGGTGACCCCACAACAACTCCAAACACCACAGTGGACACATCTGTAACCACAGATGAAGTCAATGCCACAATGGAGTTGGATGAGGACCTTAAGGAGGTGGTGGGGGAGACGGAGGAGAACCCGGGGCAAAGCGAGGCAGCGTGTAGCCAGGAGCTGTTCTGCACCCCCGCTGATACGTCCTCTCTAGAAGACATGAATTGCAGCATGTCCCTTGAGTCGGCTGAGGGGGGCTCTGGTAAGTTTCTGCTTTGTAATGCTAAAAGTCTATCTCATGTTAAAATATCACTGTGCGTTGCGGGGGTGCTTGCTGTGTCTCCCAGCTGTGCACGCTCCTTACTCCCCATCCATGAGGAGGGCATCAACACAAGCAGTGATTGTGAAGTAATCATCTGCATTTAGGTCAGTAAATGATTCTTCAACGTACCTCCAGAGCCTATTACTCAGATTGGATGGGATGGCGTTTGTGGCCAACGCTCCCAAAGACGGACACTTTGCCCCGCCAGCTGCAAAGCACAGCCCTGGGAACCATGGCCGCAAACAGTGCTGCAGCATACGGTCCCGGCTGACTGCACGCGGCATGTAGGAGATGTATTCTAGCAGCCAGGGGCACCCTGAGGAGAGCGATATCGGGTTCCATCTCTGTGCCCAACGCTGATTATTAGCCCCCAGTAAAGCTGTCTACTAGGACGTACCTTGTCCGCTTCAGCAAGGCATAGGGTGTTGACCGCACTGCACCTTCCAGAGTAATGTGCTACTGGAAGTTTAATTTTCTTATCCTGGCTATGTGTAAACAGCAGCTTGACAATTATTTCTTTCTTTAGAACAGACCTTGAGAAGGCCGTTGTCTACCCCCGCTGCTCGAATGAGAAGCGTTCGGCAGCGTGCACGAAGGAACAGAGAGGATATGTTTCAGGATGTGTTGAAAGCTACACAGGAGTCCTTGAAAACTGCACAGGAATCCTCCTCTGCGACTAGAGCATTCAGAGCTGAGTACCAGCAGATGTTGAAAACACACACCGAGGAACTGATAAGCGTGATGAAGGAGCAAACAGAACTGTTCAAGAGCATGGAGTCTTGTGGCACTTTTAAAGACTAACAGATTTATTAATCGCATGAGCTTTCGTGGGAGAAGCGTCTGACGAAGTGGGATTTTCTCCCACGAAAGCTCATGCGATTAATAAATCTGTTAGTCTTTAAAAGTGCCACAAGACTCTGTTGTCTTTCTACAATAGACTAACACGGCTACCCCTTTGGAATTTGTTCAAGAGCATGGTCGCTTTGCAGTCCCAGGCGATTAATGTTAGGGGTCCACTACAGACACTGCAGCCGCGTCTGCCTCCCACCCCCCTGTAGTCCCTATAAGAATTTCTATGAAGTGCACCCGTCCCACCGTAGCATTCCAACAACTAGCTCTCCCCCCCGTACTTTCTAGAGCCCCGCAGCTACACACACCTGTAACCCCAACCTTCAAAGTCTGAATAAAAACAGAATAAAATCATTTCATTAAGGCTTTATTTTTGCACATGGCTACTTTCACAAGGTGCAGCAGATGCGTCCTAAAAGAAAACTGGGAGGGCGTGACTGAAATGCTCCCTGAGTGCCTCCCTTATGCGAGAAGCTTCCCCTTTAGCCCCCCAATACTCCTAGTGGCTGGCTGTTCGTATGCCTCCTCGAGGCGCTGTGCCTCGGTAGCCCACACTGGGCAAAACTTTTCTCCCCGACTTTCACAAATATTATGGAGGACACAACAAGACGCAATCACAGCAGGGATGTTGTCCTCTGACAAGTGCAGCCGCCCATACAAACAGCGCCAGCGGCCTTTTAAACCGCCGAAGGCACACTCCACAGTCATTCTGCTGCGGCTCAATCTGTAATTGAACCGCTCCTTGCTTTGATCTAGGTTACCGGTGTACGGCTTCATGAGCCATGGCATCAGTGGGTAGGCTGGGTCTCCGAGGATAACTGTGGGCATCTCCACATCCCCCACTGTAATTTTTCTATCAGGGAAAAAGGTACCCCCTTGCAGCTTCTGGTACAGACCGGAGTTCCTGAAAATGCGGGCATCATGCACCTTTCCCGACCACCCAGCATTGATGTCAGTGAAACGCCCTCTGTGATCCACGAGTGCTTGCAGCACCATGGAGAAGTAGCCCTTCCTGTTGATGTACTCAGTAGAGAGATGATCCGGTGCCAAAATAGGGATGTGTGTGCCATCTATGGCTCCCCCGCAGTTCGGGAATCCCATGGCAGCAAAGCCGTCCACAATCTCACTGACATTCCCCAACGTCACTGTCCTCCGTAGCAGCACGTGATTGATGGCTGTGCAGACTTGTGTTAGGGCTACTCCGACGGTGGACCTCCCGACTCCAAACTGGTTTGCAATCGACCGGTAGCAGTCAGGAGTCGCCATCTTCCAAAGAGCTATCGCTACACGCTTCTCCACAGTGAGGGATGATCTCATGTTGGTGTCTTTATGTCGCAGGGCAGGGGCCAACTCTGAGCACAGTTCCAGAAATGTTGCTTTCCGCATTCGAAAGTTCTGTACCCACTGCTCGTCATCCCACAGCTGCATAACAATGTGATCCCACCACTCGGTGCTCGTCTCTCGCGACCAGAAACGGCGTTGGACCGTGTGCAGATGGTCGGTGAAGGTGCTGAGCAACGCGGTGCTGTTGCTCTGCATGGCATCGATCAGCCGCTGCTCCTCTGTGTCATCCTCTGGATGGGAGCTAAGAACGTAATGAGCAACCATCCGAGATGTGTTCAGCATGTGGAGGGCGAGAGTGGAGACCAGACCAGGATCCATACTGATGCTGATTTTGTTTCTTTCCAATGGCGCGCTCCGTGCAAACGCTATTGAAAATAGGCGCAAGTTGCTACTGGCAACGCGGAAGACGCTAGGGAAACGCACTGCACCATGGGAAACATCCAGTTTACCCATGCTGCTATGTGCTCCTTCCCTTCATCCCATGATTCCAAGCGCGTACTCACGGAAAATGGAACGCTGGGATACGTGCCCAGAATTCAGTGCGCTAATGCGCATTACAGCGAGGAATTCTGTGACGGAACAAGGAGCGACGTGTGTACGCGCTACACCGCGATAAACATCACGTGCTTCTTATAGCGCAGTTCAGAAGTTGCGCTATAATCTGATCGTGTAGACAAGGCCTCAATATTAATTTATTCCTGTCTAGGTTCCATAATTAATTCATTATTATTGCTGTATTACTATAGTATCTAGGAGGCCTCCCCATGGATCAGGACCCCATTGTGCTAGGTATGATATAAACACAGAACAAAAAGACAGTGCCTGCCTCAGAGAACTTACAACCTAATTACAAAAGAAGAAACAAATCAATACAGACAGATGGGGGGAGGGGGGCGGGGGCTGTTTCAATCATTGTCCAGATTTTTATTGGCATCACGGCAAAGAAAATTTTAAGGAGGCTTTGAAGGAAGATAATGAGGTAGCTTTCTCATTATTTGCAGGGAGCAACTCTCAAACATGAGTGGCAGCAGGGAGAAAGAATGAAGGCAGCTGTTTGAAAATAAGTGGGCAATGTTAGTTGACATCATGGGCCAGTTGGAGGTGGGAATTGACATAGTGGTACCAAATAGGAGCTTATAAGTAGGGTGAATGGTTAATGAAAGACCCTGAAAGTGAAGACAAGTAGCTTATCTTGATCCAACAGGGAAGGAATTTAAAGAGAAAAGAGACATTGTCAAAGCAACAGGCTAAGAGTATGATTTTTTTGCGGCAGCATTCAGAATGGATAACCACAGGGGGAAAATGCATTTGTCCAGGCCAGCGAAAAGAATGCAGTAACCAAGACTGGCGATAAAGAGAGTCTGAACGAGAGTTTTATATGTGTAGATTGGTAGGAAAGACTATATAGCTTGGATATGAGGAGCTAGAGAAAGGTCTGAATTGAACATGACAGTTATTTTGGGTCTGAGTGACGGGCAGGTTGGTGATGGTGTCCACAGTGTTTGATAGAGAAGGTGGTGTGGAGAGTTTGAAGGGAAGGATTCAAAACTCTGTTTTAGCCACATTGTGCTTGAGATGACAGCTAGACATCCATGAGGTATTGTCAGAAATACAGGCTGAGATTTTAGCATGGACAGAAATTGTCAGGACTGGACCAGAGGTAGATTTATGAGTCATCAGCTTACAGATATTGGGTATTTATTTTTGCAGATGATGTCACTCAGAGCTAAGTTTGGAGGGAGAAGAGAAGACAAAGGACAGAGCCCTGTAGAGCCCCCAGAAACAGTTGGAGGGTGGCTGAGATGAGTTCTGCAAAGATGTGCTGAAAGAGCATTAAAGGGGTAGGAAGAGAATGAGGTGAGGGCATGGATGACCAGGGAGGACAAGATTTTAAAAAAAGGAGCATAATCAACTGTGTCTAAGGCAGCTGACCTTATAAAGAAGCTGAGGTTGAAATAACAGCCCTGACATTTGGCTAGGAAAAAATGTTATTAGAGAGCAGTTTCTGTGGAGTATGAGGGGCAGAAGCTGAATTAGAAAGGATCTAGGATGGAATTCAAGGAAAGCAGCTCCAGACAGTAATTGTAAACAATGCTTTCAATGAGTTTAGGGATGAAAGGCAGAAGGGAGATGGGGCAGCAGTTGGAGAGATAAGTGGAATCAGTCAAGAATGTTATTTTTTAAATCTAGGGGAGATTAGAACATGCTTATGAGAGGGAAGAGCCAGAGGAGAGTGAGAGTTTCAGGAGACGAGTAAGGAAAAAGGAGGAGCTGGGAAGGGCTGGAGTCACTGGGGCAAGTGGAGAGGCTAGAGGAGGGTAGAGCATGTAATTAACATACTTGTTTGTGACATACCGCTCCAGCTAAAGCTTCATGTGCTTTACTCTGTCACTAAACAAGCCTGCAGAGGCTTCAGTCTGAGTCTCCTATACTGGATGACATACGTGCAACAGCTAATAGTTTCAGACAATTTTGAACTGTGGTGCGAGGTCACCTTCTCGAGCCTAAAATCATGTCTCAGATAACCAGGAACCAAGCATGAGGGAGGAATGCTCTTGCTTTCCTTGCGTCTAAGCTCATCCTGATGAAGTCTATCCTTTGTGTGGTGATCAGTATGGATTTTTGCTTGTTGACAGTGAGGCTCCATATCACCTCGCTCCTCGAACATCCCTTCACCAACCAATCACCCAGGCAGAGCTACATCTGGATCCTTTTCCTCCTTGGGAAGACTGCTACCTCTGATAAACACTGTGGGTGCTGCCAACAGCCTGAATGGCAGGACTGTGAACTGTAGATACATTTGATTGACCATGAAATGAACAGACATCCAGTGATGTGGCACAATGGCTATATGGAAACAAGCATTCTTTAGGTCAAGGGCAGTATGTCAGTCTCCCAGATTCAGTGAGGGAATGATTGAGGCAAGGAAAACTGTGTGGAAGCACACCTTGTGAAGGAATTTGTCCAGATCTTTCAGGTCTAGGATGAGACCCCTTTTGCCTTCAGGATTAGAAAGTAACGGGAGTAAAACCCCTTTCCCCTCAGTCAAGGCCATCCTTGGGGTGGATGAATGGTAGATACTCTGGAGGGCAGGGACAGGATCCAGGGAGACTTGGACAAATTAGAACACTGGGCCGAAAGAAACCTCATGAGGTTCAACAAAGACAAGTGCAAAGTCCTGCATTTAGGACGGAAAAATCCCATGCAGTGCTACAGGCTGGGGACCGATCGGCTAAGTAGCAGCACTGTAGAAAAGGACCTGGGGGTTATGGTGGACGGAAGATGAATATGAGCCAACAGTGTGCCCTTGTTGCCAAAAAGGCCAATGGCATATTAGGCTGCATCAGTAGGAGTGTTGCCAGCAGATCAAGGGATGTGATAATTCCCCTCTATTTGGCACTGGTCAGGCCGCATCTGGAATACTGTGTCCAGTTTTGGGCTCCCCACTACAGAAAGGATGGGGGCAAATTAGAAAGAGTCCAGTGGAGGGCAACAAAAATGATTAGGGGGCTGGGGCACATGACTTATGAGGAGAGACTGAAGGAACTAGGCTTATTTAGTCTACAGAAGAGAAGACTGAGAGGAGATTTGATAGCATCCTTCAACTACTTGAAGAGGTGCTCCAAAGAGGAGGGAGCTAGGCTGTTCTCGATGGTAACAGAGGACAGAACAAGGAGCAATGGTTTCAAATTACAGCTGGGGAGGTCAAGGTTGGATATTAGGAAAAACTTTCTCACTAGGAGGGTGGTGAAGCATTGGAATGGGCTACTTAGGGAGGTGGTAGAATCTCCATCTTTGGAGATTTTTAAGGCTCGGTTAGACAAAACCCTGGCTGGGGTGATTTAGTGGGAGTGGTCCTGCTTTTAGCAGGGGGTTGGACTAGATGACCTCATGAGGTCCCTTCCATCCCTATTATTCTATGAATGGGGCGATCGCCCAGAGCCCTACAGTCAGGTAAGTCCTGCAGGGCCCCCCACGGCTGCGCTTCGCCCTGCTCCCTTCGGTGGTGAGCCGAGGGCAGTGGAGTGGGGCAGGTCAGGCTGGGATTGCTTAGCCTGGCCTCTGGGCTGGCCCTCCCTGCCCCAAGGGTAGAGCAGCCAGCCCAGGGGCAGGGTGGGTACGCGGGGCCAGGCTTCTCTGGGCCAGCCTGCCCCACACAAGATGTCCAGGGGAGGCGGCCCCGACTGGTGGCATGGCCTTGGCTGGGGCTGGCTCCCGACAGTGGCCTCGGATCCACGGCTGTGGCTGGGGCGCTGGCAGCCTAGGCTGGCTCTTGGGCAGGGCCAGCTCTCGGCCGCAGCCTCAGTCAGGACCGGCTCCCACCAGCAGCAGCAGCCTGGGGCCCACGGCCAGGGCACCAGCGGTGGTGGCCTTGACTGGGGCCAGCTCCCGGCGGTGGCCTTGGGGTTGCGGCCAGGGCTGGCTCCTGCTGGCGGCGATGGCCTCAGAGTGCCAGGGTCCCGGGGGAGGAGCAGGCGGGCCCAGCCCAGCCCACCCTTCCCGCCTCCAGTGTGGGGTGGAGTGGGGTCCCCCTCAGGCCAACTGGCCCGGGGCCCTGCTCCCCCCTAGAGATGGCCCTGCCCTCTGCTCCTGGGGCACCTCCTCTACTGCCCCTGCCTTTAAGCGTGACTGTGTTTCCTGAAGTAGTTACATGCGAGAGGGGTCCTGGAAGAGGCATGGGGTTGAGAGGGTTGGAAGGAGGCATAGATAAAAATTAGAGCAAGGAGTTTAAAATAGCCCTTGAATCCTTTAAGCTCTGTAATTTTGAGTCTGCCTGGGGTGAAAAATGTTCAGATCCCTCTAAAGACAAGTCCTGAATTATTGTTTGGACCTCTTGGGGGAGGCCCGAGGCCTGCACCCATAAGCGTCTTCTCAGGGTTATACCTGAACCCATGGATTGGGTGGCAGCATCGTCTGCGTCCAAGGCTGATTGGAGCAAAGTCCTGGAAACCACCGTGACCTCTTTAAGCATCGCTGTAAACTCAGACCTGAACTCTTGCTGTGGGGAGTCCATGAACTTATCCAAAGACACCCAAGAGTTGTACGTGTACATGTTTAGGATCACCTGCTGGTTCTCAATCCTAAACCGGAGCCCTCAGTAGAATACACCTTCCTTCCAAAGATCTCCAACTTTATGGAACCCTGGGCCCTTGGGGTAGCAATTTGCTGCCCCTGCTGCTCTTTCATTGGCTGCAGCTATTAGTGACTCTGGGCTGGGAGTAAAAGTATTCATGTCCTTTGGATGGAAGGAAATACTTCTTTTCCACCCTTTTAGTGGTGGGAGCAATAGATGCTCCGGTCTTCCACAAAGACTTGGTGGACTCCTTGGTAGACTTAAGTGGGAGGGTGACCCTGGCAGGACCTGCAGGGATAAGAACAGAGGTGGGCAATTTTTTTTGGCCCTGAGGGCCATCCTGGGGTCTAAGTGGCCTGGAGAGGGACCTGGGAGGGGCTGCCACATTCTGGCCAGAATGCTGCTGGGCCCACTTGATGCAGAGGGGAAAAGGTTCAGTAGGGGTACGGGGGACTGACTGCACTGGTGCTAAACACGCTGGGGAGAGGGGCGGAACTGGGAGGAAGGAGCAGCCACCACACTCCAGCCAGGGTGCTGCTGGACCATGTGATGGGAAAGAGCTGTGGCTGGGTGGGAAGAACAGCTGCCAGGCTCTGGCCATGCCCAGGTGGAGGGCTGGATGAAAGGCTCTCACAGGCTGCATCTGGTCCTTGGGCTGTAGTTTGCCCACTCTGGATAAGAATGTCTATCATCGGGTCAGCATCCTCCATCTCTTCTTCTGCCTGTAGTCCCGTATTACGTGTCTGTGGGGTGAAGAGGAAGACTCCCTCTATGGCATGAATGACTCCTGTCTTTCAGCTCTCCTTGGGTCTTTTCGTGCCATCTCTCTTCCTGTTGTGCCAGCATCCCTATGCTCCTCCGCCTCAATATCCCAGTCAGATACGTCTCCTCTGCTTCCAAAATGGGATGTCTGGGGTCTGAAGGTCTGTGAGAAAGACCTGCTGGAGTGGGACTCTTGGGCCTGATGGTATGTCTAGGGGTCCAAAATGGCTACTGGGGTAGCATCTGCCACAGAGGAGACCACTGTACCGAAAGTGGAGGTGGTTAATTGGCCTCTGTGTGCTTTGGCACCAACTCCTTCTAGAGCAGACTGATCCCTCATTGGAATCTGAGGAGAACCTGCTGCGTGGGGACCACAGTGGCACGCTGCTGGGGAATGGTACCAAGGGACGCACACTACAGTTGTGGTGCTAGACGGTGCCGCCTGTGAATGGTGCTGTGGGGAGCACAACCTGCTCACTGCGCTGGATCATGCCGAGGAACGATGCTGCAGCAAACAAGGTCTAGTCAGCAGTGCCAGCTTTCCCCTTATTGGCACCGGCCTCTTGCGGGGTGCTGGAGCTGGTGCAGTCTTGAGCAGGCGGAGCTGTCTCTTTGATCCGCTTCCTTGCTGCCTCAAATGTTTCAGGCGTAGAGGGAAGCTACAGGTCCTCCTCCAGAATGTCCTTTGTTGGTGATGACACTGATGCTGGACTTGACGCACCCCTTCCCAGGTCCAGAGTCAATGGTGTCATGGGCTATGGGATGGGACTTGAGCAGTCTGGCACGTGTCTTTCTCTGTTCCCCTCTTTAGCTGACTTTGATGTTGGAGAGTGCCACCTCTACGGCACCATCTTCCTCTGTGGCACTGGGGAATGCAAATGGTGTCACTGAGAACCCCCAGGCCATAGTCTTTGATGCTGGGAGGAATGACAGTGCCATGGCTTCTTAGCAGAGTCCTTAGCTTGACTGCCCTAGTTAGAGGAGGAATAGATAGCCAGGAATAGGAGCCCCAACACCAGAGCCTGAGCAAGGGATCAGAGCAGAGAGTCAGAACTGGCGTCAGAGGCCAGATGCAAGAACCAAGATGAAGAGCTGAGAGTGAATGCTGGGTTACTTGGAGTGAGGCAAGACAGGAGCAAGGCTGGGATAAGAGTAGAACAAGGCTGGAACAAAGCAGGGGCAGGAGCTATCACTGCCATGAGCAAATGCTTTCAGCACCTGCTGCTGCTGAACTTAAAAGCTAGTCTGCTAACTTTCCAACCAGATAACATAGCCATTCAGGCAGCCTACTACAGGCCAGCTGTGCTTGTTAAGGTTCCCAGAGACTGGCTCTCCTAATGCAGTCTTTGGATCCATGAACAGGGGAATCTCAAACAGGCAAAGAGAAGTTATTTTACCATTGTATTTTGCACTGGTGCGTCCCTGTTCTGTGGTCCGTTCTGGTGTGCACAAACCAAGTTGATAAATTGGAGGGGATTCAGAGAAGAGCCAGAAGATTGATTAGAAAACATGTCTTACAGTGAGAAGTCCAAGGAGATCAATTTATTTAAGCTTAACAAAGAGAAGGTTAAGGAGTGACTTGAGCACCATTTAAAAGTACCGACCTGGGGAACAAATATTTGACAATGAAGTTTTCAGTCTAGTGTAAAAAGGTCCAGCGGTTGGAATTTCAGACTGGAAATAAAGGTGTATATTTTAATAGTGACAGTAATTAACAATTGGAACAAATTACCCAGGGTCATGGTAATTCTCCATTACTAGCAATTCCTAAATCAAAATTGCTTGTTTTTCTAAAAGTTCTGCTCTAGGAATTAATCATTGGGGAATTTCTATGGCGTTCTATACAGAAGGTCAGACTACATGATTACAGTGGTCCCTTGTAGCTTTGGAATCCACAAATCTCTGAGGAATAGTCCTTAAAGAGACAATGTCAGCTTGAAATGTGATTCTTTAAAAAAAAAAAAAAGAAAAAAGAAAAGAGTAAAGGTAGCTTCAGTATCTAAATCTGCCCCAAGTTTCCCTGCCACTTTTTGTAGTTTTAAAATCACATTTCCTATTTTTTGAAAAAGTCCATCTCTTTTCCTCTCTGATTGTGTAAAAAGCCCACATAAAAATGGGAAACTGACTATGCCCAAAGTGAAAAGAACACCAGAAAAACAGGCTTTTAAAAATTACTTTCAGTGATTAGTCAACAGAAATTTTTAAGAGGATATATTGTCTTTCTGAATAAGCAGATAACTATTTTCTGGATTTGCAGCATCTTCCACATTGTCTTAAAATGCAGTTGTGACATTCCCCTCCTGCAATCTGATTCTGGTATGCTGTTGTGCTTCCTTGATCACCCACTCCTGGGCCCCAACTTATCCCACTTTGCTAGGTGGACTCCTACTCCTGGGTCAGCCCACACCAGCCTCCTGCATGTAATTGGTTCCAGGCGGTGGAAGTATGCTCACTAGCCACTCATGGGATGGTCCCCCAGCAAGCACCACCAGATGCCACACTGGGAACTTCCATCCTGCAGGGATTGGGATCTTACCCTGATCACTGCAGGCTTATTTACTCCAGTCCATCAGTTTAACAAACACACACATATGCATCACCTTTGCATATTACTTTAGATAAAATGAACAATTTATTGATTAAAACATGATTTAAAGTGAGTATACAAATATAAGGAAATATGCATTCTAAGCTAATGTTCACTGTTACAGTTCATTTCTAGTTTACCCACATACTTCGGCCATTGATGGTTTTGCAGTGAGGTCTTCCTCACTAAGTGGATAATTACAGCTCTTGGAAGTTGCTTCAAGACAGAGATCAAAGCTGAAAAGCCCCTCACCAGGGTTGTTTTTGTTTTGTTTTTTAAGAAACACAATAGGAATCCTGTAGCACTTTTTAAGACTAAGACTAACAAATTTATTTAATGTATGAGATTTCATGGGAGAAAATCCCACTTCGTCAGACACTTGAAGATAGAGAACTTACAGAATGGTTTCCTTCCATGCTGAACTAGACTAACATGGCTACCCCATTGGAATTTGTCAACTGAATGAATTATTTAACCACCAAAGTAAAAACCCTGAAATATAATGTTTATTAACTTTTAAATATTCAGGTTCTTATAGCTGTCAACATTAGTGTATTGCAGTATTTCCTTGCTGATATAATTATTTTATTACATTACATTTTTTATATAGTGCTAGTGGTCCAATGAAGTGAATAAGGTTTACAGAAGAAATCAAGTTTATATGAACACATTATAAAAGCATTAGCACTGTGAAATGGTTAATTTCAATTAAAAATCCTCTAACATGGAAGCTGGATATTGAGTTTTAATCAGTTAATTTTAGTATATGTTTGGTCTTAGCAAACCACTATATTCAAATTTAAAATTGTCCCGACCTTATTGATGACAGCATAAGAAAACCCCCCAAATTTGCATTTCTTTGATTAATTTCCTGACTATTAACACTATCCAATAATTACAAAAGTACAGTATAAAATCAAATAATTCTCTGTTAATGCCGTGAAATTCTATAGTTTTGTCTTATAATTGCAAACTGAGTAAAGTAGTTAACTCTGTTCCAATCCTCATAGAAGTCTTCTGTGATTAAATACTTGAAGGAAAGTCTGTGCTGATTAACTAAATGCCCAACAACTTCTTAGTGGCAGAATCCCAATCCGTCCCAAGTTCAAGTCGACGGCAGATGGCTGGAAATTGTCTGTCAACTCTTCTTACCCATTCCACTGCTTTCTTTAGTGAATCAAAAGCCCAGTGACTAGCACTGTATATAGAAATAAAAAGTGATTATACTAAAATAAGAGAACAATGACTTAACTGAGCAGTTACTGTAGTACAATCTAATGCACCAAAAGATACAAGGAGAAAATCTCACTTGGCGGAGAAAATAACAATGCTTCAACTTAATCACTAACAAGAGATCTCTCTCTATATGATGATTTGAGGCAGAGATTTCAAGGAAAAACAAACTCTAGCTTGAGTAGCTTTCTTAGTCTCTTCAGAAGGCTGTCACAGAGGAAGAAATAAAGGGTCAAATTCACCACAAATGTATGGGCTTAGCTACATGGGGACATTAGTGTGGCATAAGCTAGGATGTGAATTCAAAATGTACTATCTACTTCAAACTAACGCCGGGTGGGGACACTCTTATTTTGCACTGTCTTCATACATCTTAGCTTAATAGTCTTCTGATGTGTAAGAACGCAGAGCAGCTAGTGTGCACTCCAGTGACATGAAATTAGTCCATACAATTCAGCTCATCAAGACAGTAATATAGAATTTCATTCTCTTAACTTTTGGGTCCTCAATGTGTTCACATATATGCAGAGTTCTTCCCATTTTCCTACTCTCCCTACTGTGTTTTTTAACTCAATATCACATTTTATTGTTATGTGCTGCATTCCTGATTGAGACTAGAGGACACAACCAATTTAAGCATGTCTCTAATCTGTTTAGATTTTTATACCATGCTCATCATGTGGTATCTCTGTGTGCATTAAGCAATGTGACAAATCTATCATGTGTTTGTCCAGGCTGTTTCCCCACTCTAGCACGTCAAGTGCAGAGGGTGGGGGCCTGCAAAAGGCCTTAAAAACATTGGCCCTAAAGCCTTGTTTTAAAACTCTCCAAGGCTACCAACATCCTGGCCTTGGGGTGGTATTGCTGCCACTACCCAAAAGCAAAAACCTCTTGAAAACCCAGGAAGGCGCACTTGGGAATTCCCTCCTGCACGGAACCCTCAGTTGTTCTTATTCCTCCCCCAGGAGAGCGACTGAACCCCAGCTGTGGTACAAGCTGAAAATGGGACTGATTTCCCTTTAGTAGCTGGCTGTGCAGTCTGAGGCACATGCACACAAAACCTCTTGCCTTTTAGGACACAGAAACAAAACATTTTAAAAGGATAAATGTTCTTTTATTAAAAAGACAGCTAAGGAACACAGAGAGTTGCTTCTTTGGGATTTAACTTGGGTAGTTACAGATGGGAGAGCAAGGTACATGTGCTGAGCATAGAGGAATCCAAAAAAGAGCCAAAACAAAGAAATATCCTGAATGTGTTGAGCTAAACAATCCCTCTTTTACTCATGTCTGGTCAGTTACAGATTTGAGCCTTTCTTAGTCATGGATATTGCTTGATTCTCCAGACCTCACTGCATGGCTGCTTCCTGGTCCTTCCCTGCCCTGCTGCCACCAACCAGGAAAGAAGCAGGGCAGGGCTTCTGCTCCAATTCAAAACCCTGCAGTCTGTTTCTATTGGCTCTCCTGGGACTTCTCTAGGACTCACTGTCCATGGTGTTAACCCTTTTCCTCCCAAGGTTACTACAGTGTTATTTATAACTTGTCACAGAAACCCTAAGTAAACAGAGCCAGATAACACCTCACATGGAAAAACCTGAAGCAGGGAGACTTCTGAGGCAGACTCTGCAAGGTTTTCCTTGCTGCAACTTTCTCTAATTTGGGGAGGAGGGGTAGGAAGACTATGGTGGTGGTGGAAGGACCAATAATGTGGGATCTAATCCCCCACACAACATGCAGGTGTTCAACTCTCAGAATTCACATACCAGATGGAATCTGCTGGAGGCCGGAGCCATCTGTATCGAGTGCCTTTGTCTGCATACTCCCTCCTAGATCTCTGCAGCACTCCCTCTTCCCTTTGGTGGACAAGCTTCTCAACTGTCTGTTGTTTACTGTACCCCCCCAGTAAAGTGGAGTTCCATGATGCAGAGGCCCAAGCCGCAAAACATAACACAGCATGCAGCTCTTCTACATTGCAGGGGGTTCTCGTCTGGGGAGCATCTGCATTTCTCAGGCCACTTGGCGGGTTCATGGACAGGGTGGGGACTGTGGTGTGGAGGATGTTAAACCACCCCAATTCCATGATGATACTATGGGTATATGATCTGGTCTATAATGATCTGTGCCATGCATCCAAGAGCATAATTAAGCCCTAAAATTAATTCTGTTCTCATTTACTATATAATTAAGGGGATTTTTTTGCTGATGCAGGATGCTGTTTATGTATTTCTTAATTTTACAGACCTCATTTTGAATATAAAGATTTTGTTATAAGAAGCAATGTGTTAACACTGTCAACTGTACTTTTATTCTTTGCCTCCAGCCACATGCTGTAGTATGTTACTTACGAACCTCCAATAACTATTAATTTTATGGGTGTTAAAATGTTTAGCAGTTTACATTAATATATTAAACATTTAATGCATGCATCTAAAGCGCACCTTGAAGTGGATGAATCATCCAGTTTCATTAGCGATTTGAATGTTATCCCTTCCAGTGGCTGTTTATAACGTATGAATTGCAGCACCAGAAGTGTAGCAATCAACTGCAATACTTCTTTTCCTTTAGGACCTAAAAAGGAGAGGAAAAAGTGTGATTTCCAGTAGAATTGTTACTTATCAACATAGAAAGTTGATATTTTGTAGTAATCACTAGTGAAGTTGTAGTCATGCTCACAAAACTTAGTTATCCTAATGCTATTTAATTTCTTTCATCTCCCAATACACACTATAATCCAAGCTTTTAAAAAAAGCAGTTTGAGGGCTTGTCTTCACTAACAGCAGTGAGTTCAGAAGAAGTAGCCCTAAGTTGGAAGGAAGGGGATTCCCCCCCATGCCCAGTCTACTTAAGACAGCATGGTAACTAGAAGGTAGGCAATCAATTTGGATGCGGGAAGAGCCGTTAACATGGTATACCTTGACTTTAGCAAGGCTTTTGATACGGTTTCCCACAGCATTCTCGTCGGCAAGCTAAGGAAGTATGGGTTGGACGAGTGGACCGTAAAGTGGATAAAAAACTGGCTAGATCAAGGGGCTCAGCAGGTGGGAATCAATGGCTCGATGTCTAGTTGGCAATCGGTAATGAGTGGAATACCCCAGGGGTCGGTCCTGGGGCCAGTTCTATTCAACATCTTCATTAATGATCTTGATGATGGGATAGACTGCGTGCTTAGTAAGTTCGTGGATGACACTAAGCTGGGGGGAATGGTAGATACTCTGGAGGGCAGGGACAGAATCCAGGGAGACTTGGACAAATTGGAACACAGGGCCGAAAGAAACCTCATGAGGTTCAACAAAGACAAGTGCAAAGTCCTGCACTTAGGACGGAAAAATCCCATGCACTGCTACAGGCTGGGACCGATCGGCTAAGTAGCAGCGCTGTAGAAAAGGACCTGGGGGTTATGGTGGACGGGAAGATGAATATGAGCCAACAGTGTGCCCTTGTTGCCAAAAAGGCCAATGGCATATTAGGCTGCATCAATAGGAGTATTGCCAGCAGATCGAGGGATGTGATAATTCCCCTCTATTCGACACTGGTCGGGCCGCATCTGGAATACTGTGTCCAGTTTTGGGCTCCCCACTACAGAAAGGATGTGGACAAATTAGAAAGAGTCCAGCGGAGGGCAACAAAAATGATTAGAGGGCTGGGGCACATGACTTATGAGGAGAGACTGAAGAACTAGGCTTATTTAGTCTACAGAAGAGAAAACTGAGAGGGGATTTGATAGCAACCTTCAACTACTTGAAGGGGTGCTTCAAAGAGGAGGGAGCTAGGCTGTTCTCGAGGGTAACAGACGAGAGAACAAGGAAAATGGTTTCAAATTACAGCTGGGAAGGTCGAGATTGTATATTAGGAAAAACTTTCTCACTAGGAGGGTGGAGAAGCATTGGAATGGGCTACCTAGGGAGCTGGTAGAATCTCCATCTTTGGAGATTTTTAAGGCCCTGTTAGACAAAACCCTGGCGGGGGTGATTTAGTGGGCGTGGTCCTGCTTTTTAGCAGGACTAGATGACCTCATGAGGTCCCTTCCATCCCTATTATTCTATGATTCTATGAATCGGAAGGAGAAACACAAGGTATTTTAAGTACTTTGTGTATCTCCCTTCGATTGTCACGGAAATTGCACAGAAGTGTAGACCAAGGCTTAGAGACAAAGTCATTCCTGCCTTCAAGTCAGAACTCAAAGGCTGGCAGTGTGCTGCTGGGTTTTTGCAGTTTGGGGTTGCTTTCATCATCTTCCCCTTTGTCTTTGTAGCAAGGGGCAACTTGTAAGATTTCTGATTTCCAGTAAAGCACTGGAGCAGCAGCTTTGGTAAGACTATGATTAAAGAGTGCCCCTCAACCCAATTTTTAATTATTTTTTTATGCACAGTTTGCACGCCTCTTCCCCCGCACCACTTTAAGTGATTCAGAGAGGACCAACTTTGTTCATTTTAGTTTTCCACTTGTCAACAGCATGGAGCAGTAGCTGAGAGGGAAGAAGGAAAGGGGTATATGAAAGCTGTAAACAACATAATGCGAAGGGGTGGGGAAAAAGTAGTACATCAGCGTTGTTTGTACACGTGAGATGGAAGATGACACATAATGTACTATTATTCATTCTTTGTATTACTGTAGCATTGAGGGAGCCTTAGTGATGGATCAGGATCCTATTATATTAGAGACAGAACAAAAAGACTGTTTGTGCCCACAGAGAGCTTACAGTCTAAAGATGGTGTGGCAGGAAGAGTATACACATGCAGAGTGAACAACGTGATGGCAGCAAATGTCATGTCAGTTCCATTTTGTGGGGAGTAATCAGCTAAATAAAAAGCAAAGTGAAGGGACAAGGATGTTGTGTGGGACAGTCATTTAGGCCTATTTTACTCTGTGTGGGTCGATTCTGTCTTGTAAGTAGGACCCCTTTTGGGGACTTTCCAGAAGTAGCCCGAGCTCAGCAAAATTTTATCTGGTAACAATTATTTACTGGCAACTGCTTGGGCAAGATGTTTCCTTGGGAGGATGAGGGGTGGTCCTCTCAAGAGTGAAGAAATCCCCTCAATATAGAAACGCTGAAAGCAGCAGCTTATATGTAATCCTGATTATTTGGCACTTTCAATAGCTAAAATTGGGCAAAGTACTGAGAGTAGCAAAAATGATTGAGAGAGGAGTCGTGCAAAACCCCTGACCAAGGGCAAAACCTGCTGAGAGGCCGAAGTTAAGGGTGAACTTTTCTGATAGGCCAAGACCCAGAGTGTGCCACTCAGAAAAGAAGAAGTTACCAGTTGACAGTGGCTCCTAATGGGATGAAGGAGGATGGAAGGGGGCTGGCTAGGTCCTGCCCCCTTCGATTGATTCACCCATAAAGACGCCCGACTCGGGGAAGTAGAGGGGAAGCCTTACATTGACGCAACTGGGGTCGGTGCGCACCAGACGCTTCCTCACCCTTTCACTTTGGGCACCTGGGCTACTTGGACCTGGCCAGTCTTAAGTGAGGCCTGTGTCTTGCAGTTACGAGTGGGTTTCAACAATGGATGTGTGAGTGTAAATGCATTATAATATGTATCCTATGCTGCTTTCTGTGTTGCTTCTTGTAGAAACAATTTTCCCTTTGTACTGCTGTCCCATGCAGGGATTTATAGAGACTTATTTGAATGAATTTGATCCCCTTGTTCTTGGTATAGATCTTTGTACTTATTGTATTTGCTTTGCACTTTTTATTGATGGGCTAGTCATTGTAATAGTAGAACTGTGGCTTATGTTTTTCATGAATTAAAAATGTGCTTTCCTAACCTATCAATAAACATCACATAAAGGGTGTATAACATAAAAGAAGTG
Organism: Pelusios castaneus; assembly: GCA_007922175.1. Taxonomy (NCBI): domain Eukaryota; kingdom Metazoa; phylum Chordata; order Testudines; family Pelomedusidae; genus Pelusios; species Pelusios castaneus. The sequence goes on from ML685902.1 coordinate 1,484,556, forward strand.
TCCAGAGTCTTTCTCCCCCTTGAAATCCTGCATAACCAGGATAAGGGAAACAAGGCAGGGGAGAAGAGGGTAAGAGGAACAACGGGTTTGTAGTGATGCTGAAGTGAAGAGACTGAGGGAGAGATGGGGAGTGTTGGAGCAAACAATCTTTCAACACAGGGCAGAGAAAGTCCAGTCAAAACCACAGAGAGTTCTATAAGGGCCAAAGATCCCTGCTTTGTATACTTCTGTCCCTAGAGGTGGAGGCTCTGGCTGCCTCCCTTTTGCTGTTTGCGTCCATGCCCACATGGGGGGATGAAGAGGAAAGGAAGCACTACCCTACCCTTCCACTGTCCCCAGAGCATATGGGGGTCTCTTCTGCATAGTTCTGTGTCCAGCAGGATGCTGGGGGCAGGGAGGGCCTCAGGTGGGCCCCATTTTGCCCTCCTTCCTGTTATGTAGACAAGGTGAAAATGGGAACATTTGAGTTGGATATTTTTTATAATACAATTAAACATTTCAGAGCTGCTTAATCTAGCAGGTATAATAACTGGGACAAAAAGAACCTCCACTGTGGTCCACAATATGCTCCCTCCATAGAAGAGGCACACAGCAGCAGGACTCCCCTGACCTGAAAGAGCGCTCTTGAATTTTTAATTACTAGTTATTTCAGAAAACTTCAAATTGAGAGGGTCTGTGTAAAATTTCGGGTGAGCCAATCTTAAGCCACTGTTAGTAATATAGAAACTATACATTAGTATAAGCTCTACTGCACACATGTGGTTATTACATTTTTGTTTAAAAAAAAAAGCTATACTGCAATCTAGGTTATTTTAATGAATGAGAAAACAACTGATTTACCGAGGGACCTTATGCCTTTTTTTGCAAGGAAAATATTGGTTAAATAATCCACATCAAGATCCAAAATATCCCCAAGTTCTGGACTGAGATTCCAAAAGCCATCCTGTGAAATAAACCAAATAAAAACACAGGTAACGAAGATCTTCCTAAAACATTCAAGACATTGCAAAAAGTCATTAGAAATATCAAAGTGCAACTAGGAAAGCAATTACAATAGCATGTTCAAATGACTTATACATAATCATGAACTTTAGTGAATTAGTCAGTGAACCTTAAACTTTAAGGTCTAAAATTCAAAAGCATGATGTATCAACATCATAATTTAATCAGTGCAACTAAAGTGGATTCTTATTGTGAACATATTTTAACCAATCCACATACTCTCTGACTACAGCCTGCATACCATCAGTGATACATGTAAGGCAATTTCAGAACCCAATAAATTATTTGATCAGTCCTGTATCAATGGGGTACTAAAAACAAGCCAACACAATGAATGCAAATCAATAGCTTCTTTCTATTATTTATCCCAGTAAGTGTGTTATTTACGATGATATTTGTGTGTTAGAATCCTAAATGGGGAGCTCCGATTGGGAAGTGAGCCTCTTGTGGGATGGGGAGGTTGTAGAAAGGGAGAAGAAAGCACAAGAGGAGGGAACATTGAGTCTCAGGCCTTATTGACACTCGGGCACGGGGAGGTTTTGTTGGCAAATGACAGCTTTTTGTCAACAAAACAGGTCTGGTGCACACTTTCAGTCGCTTCTGCACAAAACTGCACCGTTTCTCCGACAAAATAAAACCACCTCTGCAAGGGCTTTTATCAGAAGAGCCAGGGAAACACAGTATCAATGCAGACATTGTGCCCCCTTAGAGTAGAGGGATGGGGCTGGAGACCAGCTCCGCAAACTGCTGGGCTCCTGGCTGCAGGTCAGGGCAGCGGCTGCTTGGCTGTGAGCCCAGGGAAATTCCCAGGTTCCCAGCCAAGGCACAGAAAGCTGCTGAAAGGTTCCCAGCCCCGCTGGCAGTCCAGGACAGCAGCAAGCTGTGGGCAGCTGCCATCTGGTTACAAGCCCAGGTCCACGAGGCTACTGCCCAGCTGGCAGTCCAAGATGCTGGCAAACTGTGGGCATCTGGTGGCACACTGGGTGCAGATCATCACAAAGCTTTGAACATTCACTTCCAAATCACACCGTGTCCCAGTTGGGAAGTATAATGACCTTGAAATCAAATCTGATCTACAGAAAATGGTTTTATACAATTTTTAAAATCTCGATTCTCCAACGTTAAATATTCAATAGGCTAAATGTTTCGCCAGGCCTGAAGTGGAACTGCATTTTTGTTCTCGCAGCTTTATAAACACAAATAACTGTGAGTGCATTTAGTGCCCACAGTTACTTGTGGACACAATTAAGGTCATTTAGCTGACTAAATATCTGATTAAAGGCATAATCAGAAAAACATGAAGCAACATGAAAATGGAGGCAAGGTGTTAGAAAATCTGGCCCATTAAACCTAATTAGGGTAGTAAATTACATTGTGCTAGAAGCTTCTTTTCTTTAATGAAAGCTCAGGTTTGGCAACCCTGCAGAAATTTAACCCCCCCCCCCCCCCCCGAAATATGGCAACTCTATGGGTTTGACCCCCAAAGTGAAAACAACTGCTATGACTGTACTGCATATGGCTGCTACAATGGCCAGAGGAGCTAGCCAACAGGAGGATGGGAGTTATATGAAGGAGTATACAGAGGACCATGAAAGCCAGCTGCACCTAATAAACATTCTCTAAATTTAGGCCAATAAACATCAACCCCCTTGCCCCCCTCAAGCTAGAAGTGTAAAAATAATGCAGCCAGAAATCCAGCACCAGAGTGGGTAGGGGCTATCCAGTTTACTGAACGGAATGTAACATGTACAATTACCTGCCTTGCGGGCAAATGGCATATGTGTGCGTTCAGTGCAAGCAATTCTTGACCCTCAGAAATAGAGTACGGGCTTTTGAGAGCAGAGTGGATGAACTGGCTTAGCTAAGAGAGACAGAGAGGAGAAAGCAATCCCACTCCCAGTCTGACAGCCTCTGTGCTGGTGAGGAGGATGAAAGTCTTGGGGAACAGAACAAACCTGAGCTTTCATTAAAGAAAAGAAGCTTCTAGCCTCTTAGCTAGACATATTTCTATTTACATAGAGATGCTAACAAAAGAATCCAAAAGTGCACTGTTCATAATGAAAACAATTTAAAAAAAGTTATTCCTTGTCTCTTGCTTTTTAAGTAAAGAAGATATGGAAAGAAAGGCACGATACCTGATGTTGGAGCTCAAAAATCTGAGTCCAGGTTACAGCACTTGTTGGACTTTGTTGAAACATCATCGTCCTACGTACTGTTTTACAACACTGTTTTCCCTTTTTTGTTGTTTCTCTTTTTTTTTGTTTCTGTTTAAAAAAACCAGAAATATTCACTAAGAACCTGAATCTGTCTTGGTTGTGTTAATTAGTATTTCAACATGCCAGTAATTCTACTGAGATCTATGGCTATGTCTACACTAGGAAAAGTTAGGTCGACTTTGTTAAGTCAACTTAAAGTCGACCTTATTAAAGTCGACTTAACAAAGTGGAGTAAGTTGACTTAAAGCTAAGTCAACTTACTGCACTTTGTTAAGTCAACCTAACCGCCCTTAAGTCGACTTAATAATGTCGACATAAGGGTTACTCCACATCCACACTGTCCTTAAGTCGACTTAAGGAGTCGACTTAAGGGTTAAGTGGACCTAATGAGTGGTAGTTATAAAGTCGACTTAAGGAATTTCTTAAGTTGACTTAATGAAAGCCTAGTGTGGATGTGGCTTAATTTAAGTCGACTTAAGCCTCCTTAAGTCAACTTAAATTGCCAGTGTAGATGTAGCCTAAGAGACTACTAGTGTAGAAATACAATTAATCAACATGAGTAAGGTCTTGTCTACACTAGCACGTAGGCTGGCAAAATTTTGTTGCTCGGGAGTGTGAAAAGAAGACCTCCCTGAGTGATGTAAGTTTTGCTGGCATTAGCAGTTGTGTGGACACCTATGTCCGCGGGAGACACTTTCCCACCAACATACCTACAGTCGCTTTTTTAGGTGATTTTGTTATGTTGGCATGAGAGCTCTCTCCCATTTACAAAATGCAAGTACAAGAGTGTTTATACCAGCAAAATGTACATTGCTCAGGGGTGTGAAGTTTTTTCACACTCCTGATCAACAAAAGATTCGCTGGCATAAGTGCTAATGTAGACAAGGCATAAAGATGAGAGAACCAAGACCTTAGCTTATATTACTCCACTGAAAGTTAATTAGATCTTCAAAATATAACTCACTTTAAAAAAGCAGAATTTACCTTCTCTTCCTCAATATCCTTGGATGCGGAAGTCCAGTGCAATTGGGAACAGCTATTTCTGCTTAAACTCTCTCTTTGCTTGCCTGCATATACAGCATCAGAAAAAAGCAAAGGAGGAGGCAAACTTCTTCCAAGAGCCATGCTTTGCCCATACTGAAGTTCTCTTCCGTGCTTTGGTGTAGTTAGTAGCATTTGTGATTCTGCTCTTAAACTATGTGATGAACCAAAACATTCAGGAATAACTAGTTCTTCAGAAATCTTCATGGCCTTTGAAGCAAACTTCAGAGTGAATTCATCAAGGCAAGGAGGAAGTTTAGAAGCTAGAAAACAAAAATTAGTGGTAGCAACCGGCGGGAGTTCAGGAAAATCCACACAAACTTCAGACTTGGAAACTCTAGTTTTTGAAAGTGATTCTTGACTATGCAGGATGACTTTTGGTTGTTCATCAGAGTTGGCGGAAAACAGTTCATTGTCTTCAGTATCACCAGCATCCCATTCAACTTCAGCAGCACTGCTACATTGCAGTCTAATGGAATCTGATGAAGTGTCCTGTTTAAACAAGAGATATTCTTTGTCACTTTGAAGTCGGAGACTTTTCAGCTGTTCATCTTCTCCAGTTAAGAAACTGTCAGAAAAAAAGGTTAGTTATTGCTTGAGAAGGAACCTGTCAAGTGAAATTATAAGAAAACAAAATAATTCTGGAATTTAATAAAAGGAGTTTATTTCGCAGTTAAGACCATTTTTTCCTTAGCCACAGTATCAGTCTAGTTACCATCATGTTCCACACAATGCCTATTCTTCCCATCAGTTAAGCAGATAACTTCTTTCCTTCCATCTGAAGCCAGGCAAATTGAGACTAGAAATAAGGTGCACATTTTTAAGAGACAGGGTAATTAGCCATTGAAGAACTTACCCAAGGGCACAATGGGTCACCGCTTTCTATCAAGACTTGCTATCTTTCTACTAGATACGATGTAGCTCAATTAGAAGTTTTGGGCTTGATGCAGAAATACTGGATGAAATTTTGTGACCTGAGTTCTGCAGGAGGTCAAACTAAATCATCATAATGGTCCTTTCTGGCCTTAAAAATCTGTTCATGTATTCAAATTCATTATGCAACATATGAACTACTTCAGAATAGATCCTCAGCTTGTGTAAATATGAAAAAGTAAAAAAACAATAATATGCTAAAAAGATCAAAATAACTATTTAGCATGTTATTTGTCTTCACTGGAGCTTCACCAATTTACACTGAGGACACAGCCCTTCATTTTTACCAGTGTCATCAAAAGTTACACTTCACAAATAAACTTTCTGTGTTAAATAACAGTGTGATATATACTAAGTGTTCTTCATTATACCTTTAGCATTTACTCTGGTCACACACAAATTGGTTTGATTGCATTTATTATTATTTGCAAATGCAAATAAAATAAAAATAACATTAAAACTAACTTCACATCATCTAAAGTCCTCAGCATTATTTCTTAGTGTTTTTAATTGGGTAATTACGTTTTCAATATAATTTTTCACTCTCTCTAATTTTGACGGTGTGGAAGGTTGCTCTAGAAGTATGTTGTAAGAGACTGTGAAAGTTTAACTGAAACATTATTATATGATCCATGTCCTGGTATGAGTGCAGGGGACTGGACTAGAAGACTTCTCAAGATCCCTTCCAGTCTGACACTGTGATTCTATGAAGCTGAGCCTGGGACCCGTCCCTCCCCTAGACCTGCCAGCCAACACGACAGTCAGACACTCCACTCCCAACTTGACACCCTCCCTTCTCTTCTCTATGAGCAGCCAAATTATCCCATTATATGATATTTCCAACATTCTCCCAGTTTTTGGAAAAACATGGTATTGGGTTAATTTCACAATTTACATAGGACTTTTATCCATAATGGGATCTTGGATGAGGACCTGTGGCGCAGGGTGGAATGGGAAGTATTGATTGTTATGAGTTGTATGAAATCTTGTTTGGGGCGGAGTTAAAATATTGAAATTGGGCATGAATGCAGCCTATAATTAACATGACTGTCATGATAAATTAAGCACTAGCCCCCACCTAAGACAAAAGGGGTTGTGATCCCATCCACGAGTTTTGGATTGAGTGGCTGGGAGGATTTCGCTGAGTATTGTTTTGGGTAAGGAGTGTATGTTCCTTGGGTGGGTTCACAATCCCTTTTGTTATAGGTGGGTGGAGGTTGATGCTTAATTTATCCAGACAGTTACGTTACCTGTAGGGTGCCTTTACACTCAATCTCAAAACAAAAAAAAGTAAAAAAAGTCCACAGTCTGTACTCATGGTATAAGATACTGGGAAAAAGCTAAGGAGATCTTTAGCCAGCACCTGACCCAGAGAGGCTAGTGGCTGTGAGATAGGAAACTAATTTTTCTTTCTTTTGGTTTCTCCTGTCTTCAGAGACACAGGACCTTGACATTCCTTGTTAATAAGCAAGACTGCATAAAAGAAAATACCAGACTCTTTCATCAATTTCTACCCCCCAACTGAAACATTCCCAATGATTCAAACTTGGAGTAGCTGCCTGGGTCAAAAAGAGGTCTTGTGCAGGTACTGGGAGCATTGAACGAGGTCTGGTGGATATAAGAGAGGATTCTGCCAGCAAAGTAAGAAGGTGTGCCAGCTGATGGATATATGGTATCCCCACATCTAAATCCCACAGTTTAGGCAGCCTTGGTATGGATAAATGGACAAGACTTAGCCTGATTCAGGGTGGCTACAGCTGACAGTTACTGGTATGTCAATCAGTGCGATACAAGACCACTGATAGAGCACTCTAATAAAGGATTAGACAACAGGGAAGAATTTATCCTGGAAGAGAGGGCCTTAGTATTCTCTTCTCTCTCAAAGATCTCTGCTGCAGTGGAGCCTGCTGCCATAACCCCTTTTATGTAAGTTCCTTTCTTTGGGAGAGAGTCCTCTGATTTTTTGTACTTCACACCAACATTTACAAACAGAGTCCTGTGGCACTTTTAAAGACTAACAGATTTATTTTCGCATGAGCTTTCGTGGGAGAAAATCCCACTATGTCAGACGCTTTGAAGATGGGAAATGTACAGAATGGGAGGAAATTAAATGCAGGGAAGTGTATGACATAGGATCAGGTCAGGTTGTAACAGCAAATCAAAATAGATGTTAGGATTCAAATACTGGGGAACAGCACATAGAGGAAGGTGAGGTCAAATCACCTGTTGTAATGAGAGAAAAATCCATAGTCACATTTCTCTGCATTTAATTTCCTCCCATTCTGTACATTTCCCATCTTCAAAGCGTCTGACAAAGTGGGATTTTCTCCCACATAAGCTCATGTGATATATAAATCTGTTAGTCTTTATGGCTATGTCTACACTTACTAAAGATAGTTCAAATTAGTTAATTCGAACTAACTAATTCAAACTAATTTTAGTTAGTTCGAATTAACTTAATTTGAACTAGAAAAATTTAGTTCGAACTAAGCAAGTGCCATTCATGGCACTTGCTTTGTTCAAATTAGCGAATTGCATTGAGTTCAATGGACCGGTTAGTTCGAACTAAGCAATTAGTTCGAACTAACATGGCCACATTGGTTAATTCGAACTTACTAGTTCAAATTAACCCTTAGTTCGAATATCATATTCGAATTTATTAGTTCAAATTAAGGAAGCCCTTAATTCAAACTAACTTGCCAGTGTAGACATAACCTATAAGTGCCACAGGACTCTGTTCGCTTTTCTGCAATAGACTAACAAGGCTACCCCTTTGGAACCAACGTTTACGTAACTAATTGCACTCAGAATAATACAAAATAGAGTGGACTTTATAAACAAATACTAACTGCTACTTCTATACCATCTACTAGCACAGCTAAGTAATACAGAAGAACACATTAAGCGTATTTACCGATTCACACAAGCAAAATCCCCCTATTCTTTTGTAAGACAGGTATTCATGTCCAGATGTCTCATGCTCCCAGTCCATGTAGGATAAAAAGTCTACATCTTCCTCATTTATGAGTTCCAGAATGTTTGGGACACCAGAATCCTGATCTTCATCCTAAATTAAAATGCAAAATTAAAATGTCTTTAATTTTATTGTAATCCTTAAAAGGAATGCTTGTAATATCAGAGATTCCCTCTTTGTCTGACAATGTACATTTGAGAGTCAATTGCTGGGTGAAATCTGCACAGAAATATACATAGGAGGTGTATTCAGTACATGAAAGATGCTCAGTGGACAAAAACGTGCAGTAAATGCAACTTTGCAATGCTAATTGCATCAAGGACTGTCATATCATAACATGTCATTTGGTAGGAAATGGACTTGCCCTGGCAATGCATCTCAGTATATCTTGAAAAGCCTCTGCAACAAAGCACACCGATAGATTACAAAAAGAGAAGAGAATATTTCTTATGTGAGAGTGAAATGAAGTGATTTGGAATATGGTATGTCAATGTACAAAATATACAAAGACACAGGACCTGCTTTATTATACATATGTGGTAAAGATGTTCTCCAGTGTATTGAGACCAGTATGCTTTTTAGCATGTTACTTGATCTTTATACTGCCAAGTTTATAGTACTGATGTTTAACCATTGTTGATGACATTTCAGAGTAACCAGAGCATCTTAGTAGAAGGGCATTTTATTTATAACATTTTTATTATCTAGAGACCATTACTAGAAGGACACAACAGAGATGAAGACATTTTCTGCAAATCAGAGACAAGAACAGCCAGAAGAGTGAAAGCTCTGATTAGTCTCTTGGTTGTGAGGTAGGAGCAGAGTGCAGAGAAGTGTTGCATAGAGTTTAACATCAAATCTTTGGCTGATTAATGAGCCGTATTTACACGAAGGAGAAAATCACTCCATCAATAATCATTACACAGCATTGCTGAGACATTGTCCATGCTGTGACATCTGTCAGATGTATGTTATATTCTTAAAGAACACAAAATTATATTTATTTCCACAAACAAAATCTGTGCCAGTCTATTTTTAGTTTTAAATGCAGTATAAATGGAATTGTCCAAAACATGTTCATGGTTCCGGTTCCTGGCGTTATCCCAACATATTCAATGGCCCCCATGACATTCAGATAATTATAAAGGGAATTGATTATTTCCCCTTGCTATACTTACAAACCTAAACAATAAATAAGCAAATAAGATAATAATTAAAAACAGTAACTAAATCTTCTCTAGTTACCTCCTTTGTAAAATTTCTTAAGATCTATGGATGAAAAGTGCTATCTGTATTATTTGTATTATAATAGTGCCTAGAGTGCTAGATGCTGCGCTGACATATGGGAAGACACAGTACTTGCTGCCTGTGACCCAAATAGTTTGTTTCAATTAGAATTTCAGCACTATAGGGTAGAATATTGTTCTACCAGATTAAAAAATTAATCCTGGACAAGAAATGACTTTACGGGAGTTGTACCTACAGATATAGTCCAAAAGCCAGAATATTTCACAGTTCTGCAGCCTGCCACATGCATACACAGATACAAACAGAAAACTAAAGTTTCAAAAGGCATCAAAAATAGGCTTTTGCAGAAACAATAATTTTAGTTCTGTAAAAAAACTAAAATAGTTCACTGTGATGATATTAAGCAATATGTGTTTTAATTCTCACAAGACTGTTTTTATTTTTTAAAGACTTTTAAGAAATGTATACACTGTATGGGATATTTTAATGGAAACACATACCCTTTTCTCTATTGCCACAAAGCTTGTAAACTGGGTTATGATGGAGTTCTCCAAGCTGAGGTTAATAATCAGGGATTTCAAAGTATGCTTCTTCATCTAGATAGTTATACATCAACAAAACAGGTTTAAAAACAAAACATATGGGTGAAAACAACACTAGTTAAAATAAGCATTAGAGGCAAAACTGAATATTCCTAATGTGTTCTTATGCATTATGTACCCAATTTCCTAATTCCTCTTAAAAGCATTCTGAATGGAAAGGGACTAATCCTAATTCAGCTACTTGCAGATTTATCCGCTTCTGCTATGTGAGAGGAAACTGGAAAGGAAAATTCTTTTTAAAAACTCCACTAGCATGCTCTGTGTCACAAATCAGTCAGAGTTGCATTAACTACCAAGATAGCCTTGGGTTCCAGATCTTTCTAGTGCAGGCATGACTCCTTATCAGATCTTAGATCAGTGATTACTGAAATCTAAAGGGAGGCATGTCAGCAGCATTTTTTCTCTTGCCAGTAAAGCAAAATGTCTTGCACCATCATGATACTATTTGTGTCAAGTCAGAAATGGAAATGCTCAAACTTGTTTAGGGATCAGAAACAGCCTATACACAGATGTATGACACACTGGGACCTCTCTGAAAAAAAGACTGTTCTGATCTCCAGAATCTTAGCTTTCATTTAATGAAAATAAAGTAAGCCTCTAGCTGTTACAATTGTGAAGAAAACCTCAGAAATGTGGTCTGAGTGTAACTGATGCAGAAATTTCTGTGGGTATGCAACTATGGACCAGTAGCTCTGAAAGGTCCCCTGTCCACTCATCTTAATGAGGTGCTCTCTCAAATGCCCAATGGCGGTAATTTAAATGTCAATATTGTTGACTATTTGTAAGAAAGCAGGGAGCGGGTGTCATAGATTTGCAAAATTTACTATCTGTGAATTAGCTTTCTCACTTTGATATCTCAAGAGGATGGCATGTGGAAGGTACCATCACTTTTTTATTCCTTCCCCTGCTCAAATCAGCCCCAGTTTGTCTCAAGCATATTCAAGCCTCAGCGACGAGGAAACAAGCTCAAGAAGATTGCTGGAGCTCTGAAAATATATACCATCATATTTTAAGTATTACATCCAACTCACATGTGTGGAGCTTATTTTGTGGGCAGAGCCTTGAAGAGTATCACTATTTTTTCCCCCAACCTGTCTCCTACGGCAGTGGTTTTCAAACTATGGGTCGGGACCCAGTACTGGGCCCCAGACCCTCAGGTACTAGGTTGCAGCACCCCTGCTGCTGCCACTGAAAGAATGGAAAGCATTGCTGAAAGATGTAATCGTTGGGTCACACGCATGAATGATTTTTTTCAACTGGGTCCCAAGAAATAAAAGTTTGTAAACAACTGCCCTAAGGCAAGCTTGCTACAAAGATGCGACCCCCTCCTGCAGCCTTTTCTCACACGAGTGGTCCTACTGGCTTATCATAGAACCATAGGGCTGGAAGGGACCTCATGAGGTCATCAAGTCCAACCCCCTGCTAAAAGCAGGACCACTCCCACTAAATCACCCCAGCCAGGGTTTTGTCTAACAGGACCGTAAATATCTCCAAAGACGGAGATTCCACCACCTCCCTTGGTAACCCATTCCAATTCTTCACCACCTTCCTAGTGAGAAGGTTTTTCCTAATATCCAACCTCGACCTCCCCAGCTGTAACTTGAAACCATTGATCCTTGTCCTGTCCTCTGTTACCATCGAGAACAGCCTAGCTCCCTCCTCTTTGGAGCAACCCTTCAAGTAGCTGAAGGTTGCTATCAAATCCCCTCTCAGTCTTCTCTTCTGTAGACTAAATAAGCCTATTTCCTTCAGTCTCTCCTCGTAAGTCATGTGCCCCAGCCCCCTAACCATTTTCGTTGCCCTCCACTGGACCCTTTCTAATTTGTCCACATCCTTTCTGTAGTGGGGAGCCCAAAACTGGACACACTATTCCAGATGCGGCCTCACCAGTGCCGAATAGAGGGGAATAATCACATCCCTCGATCTGCTGGCAACACTCCTACTGATGCAGCCCAATATGCTATTGGCCTTTTTGGCAACAAGAGCACACTGTTGGCTCATATCCAGCTTCCCATCCACCATAACCCCCAGATCCTTTTCTATAGTGCTGCTACTTAGCCAATCGGTCCCCAGCCTGTAGCAGTGTATGGGATTTTTCCATCCTAAGTGCAGGACTTTGCAATTGTCCTTGTTGAACTTTGATTTCTAGTAGGACTACTCAGGTGAATAACATTTGTAGGACCAAGCTGTCACACATACAAACAAGTAAAGGTTTGCAGGATTATGCCAGCATATCTATAAACTGACATGTTAAACTGAATTTTGAAAAATTGGAGGATGTTCGCTGAAAAATTGAAGAGCTACAAGAATGATTTGGTGTCTGGAAAACATACTTTCTTGTGAGAGACTTAAGAAGCTGTTTACTCAAAACAAACAAGGAGTCTTCTGGAACTTTTAAAAACTAACAAATTTATTTATCAATAAATATAAATAAATAAATTTATTTATCGATAAATACATTTGGTAGTCTTTAAAAGTGCCACAGGACTCCTTGTTTGTTTTGCTGAACTAGACTGCACGGTTACCCTTTGGAACTCAGTTTACTCAAGAGCAGGTTAAGAAGTGACTTGATCACAAGTCACAAGTACTTACATAAAGTATTTGTACATTTCTGACAGTATGCACTTCTTTAACAGAAACTAAGTGGAACAACTTATGTAGGGATATGAGTTTTCCATCACTCGAAGACTTTCAATCAAGATATTTTACTAAAAGATATCCTATAGCTCAAATAGAAGTTATGAGCTATTTGGGCATGTTCTTATGGCCTGTGTTATCCAGGACATCAGACTAGATGATCATAATGGTTCACTCTGGTCTTAAAATTTATGAAATTCATACGGCAACCTTCCAATTTATATTTCCAAATCAAAGATTCTCTCCATCTCTTCTTCCCATTCCCAGTTCACTGACCCTCTCTAACAATTTTTTTTCAGCATAAACTATGGTAAAATAATGTTTCCTAGTTCACATTCTTATTTTTTAGAATGACAAACCTCATGTTCCATTTCATTCTCATGAAGTATCCCATCTTCATAATCCCTAATGAGGGCTCTTGCTGTGAGTTTGTGGAGCAGCTTCATTAAGGAAAAAAGACAAGTTCAAATGAACACCAATTTAAAAACTTACATTTAAAAATCTTTATTTTGTGTATTAGGCTTTATAATTTTTAAAGTCTTCTGATCAGTGAGGGTCCAGTTTCAGAATAACTGAGATCTAAAGTTACATTCTACTGAGTGTAAGAAGTTTCAAGAAAGTATTTTCCATACAGGAGATTACAGCCCATATCTTACCTGAATAAATTTTGTATTTTTATGATCAGTGCTTTAAAAAAAGGGGGAGCCTAACTCACTGTTCCTGTTGTCTTCTGTAATTCAGTGGTTGACACCATTGTTTGCAATTCTTGGTCATTTATTATCGCATTTAAGGTGGCCTGAAAGAAATAAGAAAAGTATTCCTCTCATTTTTCCCTTCTCTAGCATTCTGTGCTACAAGCCCTTCTGCAGTAATGCTCAGTTTCCAGCCATGGAAAAAGAATTTGAGGTGCAAGTAATTAGAGGCCCATGTTTAAAAACACATTCCCTGGCATACAAAAAAATCTGTACAGCAGAGCCACAAAAATGAATCCTGAATGTATTTACGCACAATGACATGGACACCACATATGATATTTTTGCTGGGAAGAGGGCTTCTATTAAAGTTTAATTGCTTCCCTCTGCAACTTGTATGATAAAGGTTGGTGGCTAAGAAAAAGTGTCTCAATAGCACTTTCTGTAATTGTACTGAGAACAGTCTTGTTTCATTCACACTAGCAGCTGAGCCATTTTCAATGACAGCTGAGAAAAATTTGGGGAAAGGATAGATGGTCCAATGGTAGAGCACTAGCCTAGGTGTTGGGAGACCCCTGGAGTCCAGTCTCTGCTCTATAAGAGACTTCCTGGCTCACCTAATTCTTACCCTGTAAAACAGGGATAATAGAACTTCCCTGCCTTCCAGGGTGTTGCAAGGATAACTACATTAAAGACTGCCATGCACTCAGATCCTAGAGTGATGGAAGCCATATAAGTACCTGAGATAGATAAGAAGATCATTGTCAGAAACTGGTTACTCTCCTTGTACAGACTGTAGACATGACTGTACATACATTCCGTGGGGCGGAGACCATCTTTTTCTCCATATTTCTTACAGGACTAGGCATAATGACGACTTTTAAATAATAGTTTAAATTGAAATTAACCGATTTATAGGAAGCTAGTGAAAGCAAGTCACACAAAACTCACCCCAACAATCAATACATAGGATGCTTTGCAATCTATTAGGGTATGTCTACATTAGAAAAACTGTCAACTCTGTTAAGGCGACTTAACAAGGTCAACTCAAAGTTACAGCATCTACACTAAAAACTTAAGTAAACTGCCTGCGTCCACACATGCAGGTGCTAGATCGATGGAGAACTGCGGCTCACAGGAGCCATGGCTCAGGGAAGGGAGCCGCAGCTCCCCCCGAGGACAAGGGAGCTGTGGCTTCCAGGCAAAAGGGAGCTGCAGCTCATGGGGAGCCGTGCTTCCTGGGACAAGACAGCCACGACTCCTCCAGGACAAGGGAGCTGCGGCTCCCAGGCAAAAGGCAGCTGCGGCTCACGGGGAGCTGTGCTCCCTTCTCCCCAGCCCATCCCCCTTAGGTTGACTTAGGGAATTAGGTCGACCTAGGGTGTCCACACCAGCTTTAGGTTGACTTAACAGGTTGAATTAAGTGTTAAGTTGACCTAAGGAGTGGTAGTTATTAAGTCGACTTAAGGAAGCCCTTAAGTCCACTTAATGAAAGCCAGGTGTGGACGCGGCGTTCTATAGGTCGACTTAAGTGTCCTTAAGTCGACCTAAGATGCTAGTGTAGATATTAGATATTAATTTTTATTCACCCAAAGAAGAACATGACTCTTTGTATCACTCCTTACCTGAGTACAACGCGGGATAAATCCATAGACAAGAAGTCTTTCGTTGTTAAATAAAGACTGTATCCGAGCAGGAGCCTGCAATGGTTCAGGTGCATTTGCACCAAACTGCTGCCATTTAACAGAGACAGAATTGCATCCTGGAGAAAATATTCTGGTTACCTGGCTCTCTGTCTGTGTACAAAGATGAAAATTAATTAAATAGGTCATTTTAATAGGAAAAATATCACAAGAAGGGGTTTTCTTGTTGCTGAGGTAACTCCACTTCCCTGAGAAATAGCAGCTAGGTTGACGAAAACATTTTTATGTTAGCTGTATCTACATCAGGGTTTAGGATGGCTTAACTGCAGTGCTCGGGGGGGGGGGGGGGGGGTTCCCCCACCCCCCGGCGAGTTCCTCACACCACTGAATGCTGTAGCTACGTCAACCCAAGTTTTAAGTGTAGACTAATCCCTAGGCAGGAAGAGTACAGCAGAGTCTGATATTAAAAGTGGAGAAATAAAATAAAAGCCATGGTGTTTTCTCACTTTATTGTATTCTCTCAGTGTTATAAATAAAGAACAAAATAGAAGCTTTGTTCTTATTTAGACCAGATACCATTCCCTCTTCACTTAAAATGTAAATTATGATAAAAACAAGGAGATTCAGTCGTGATAAGCAATATTTTTCTGGTTGAAAGAACACTACGACAGCTTCCCAGCAGAGGTCACCCAAAAAGTAGCAGCCAACACCAACTTAGTTATCATAAATTACAGAGGTGGCCCCACCAAGCTTCTAAAATGCAATGAAACACCTTCTGCACAGGTAAACTTATATTTTAAAAATCACATGAGCCAGGGAGGAAGAGATATGGGAAGATATTTCAAAAGCGTCTCTTTTTTGTGAGTTCTCTTGTCTGAATTTCGTTTGGCAGAGGCCCAGTGTGGTATATCAAAGTTAGAGGGAACTGCTTTCCAAGTGAAGCCTGAAGTCTCACATAAGAGGGAGCCGCTCTTTGAGACTCAAAAGGCTCATCTCCCAATTTAAAACAGCTCATCTTCTGTTAAAACACACGATTTCTCCCATTTGAAATATCAAGGCCCCACAATCCTATGAAGATGCTCCCCCACTTTGAAACAGACTGCCAAAGAGTTCCACTCAAATCAGCTGCCAGTAGTGTAAAATTCAGAAAAAATATATTCAAGATTGATAAACTTACCTTTTTAAGCCAGTTGTACTTCGATTTTGGGTCAAAATATTCATATGCTCCAGCACCATATTGAGACAAAGATCTCAGCATGTGATGATTTGCTGTGGAACTAACAACATTTTAAAGGATTTTCAGTTTTTAAGTAAAAACTGATCATCTGAAATTGATTCCAAACATTTGAATTTTTGTAATAGTGCAACAAGTTCTCTGATCTCTCTCAAACCCATTCCGTCATTCACATTTACATTAAACAAAGCTCAGAATTGACAGACTCCAAGGTGATGACTGTTCAGACACAGAGCTGCCTATACCTACCACTAGTCTAATGATTCAGGAGTGAAGAGAAGAGCAACAGCGTTTCTCATATTCATCCCCAGTGCACATAGGCTTAAAACCCACCTCTTAGCTTTGAAAATTAAGCATTCAATTATCACAAATCATACACAGAGAAAAGCCAACTCATCTGTTTCCCACAGGAGGGAATGAAGTATGCATTTACAGGGTTTTAAGGTAAACACAGGAAGTATTTCTCCTTAAACAGATGCGAGATCATTAAGGCAATGATTTTTAAAGGGGCCTAAATGAGTTAGATGCCCCATTTCCTCTGAAAGCCACTGGCAGTTCATTTTAGCCTGCTGAGCAGTTCTTTCTGGAAATGGATGATCTTAAATCAAGATTGTGGGGCCAAAATAGCTTAATATTCAAGAGCTTGACCTAACACAGAATTTTGTGTGTGATATTTATAAAGGACGAAAGCGAGTGTAATTAAGCGATGTGAAAGGGAAGAGCAATGATATATAAAGTAAAGAGATTGCCTAACAAAATGGATGACAAGTCTCAAATAATCTCTAACTTTAAGTGGGCTGGTAGTTGGGAATAAAGAAAATAGAATCTGATAAACACATTTTCACAAGATAAAGAACTTACTGATCAAGAATGTTATACCATTGACAGGATGAAAATTAACTGGAAAAAACAAATAAAAATGAAGGAATAAAACTGCATTTATCCCCAAAGCAGGACAAAATTCACACGCATAGGGGAAAGCTTGGCGAGCAGAATTTTAAAGTCTCTTCACAAGCATTGTTTCATTTTATAATATTCTATTTTTTTTAAATCTATTTTGTTCAGTTGCCACTACCCAGGCATCATAATATAAAAAGATACCCTGCTTCTCTGTTAATTCAGCTTTCCAGAAAATTCTATCCTGTCCAATCAACAGCATCAGGAAAGGTGCGAATTTACCTCTCTTATGTCTAATTCTCTGTTATTACTTTAACTCAACCAGTTTAGTATGTTAACAGTATAATTTGAGATCTGGTTTATGCTTAAAGGTTTCACCATTATAAATGTCGGGTGTCATTTTTTACTGAAATAGTAATACCATAAAAGCCCTCGCATGGATACAGATATACCACTATAAAGCTTTCTTATAATGGTACAGTTACCTCCTTATCCATACAGTAATAACTATTCGAGTGTAAAGAGGGTTTGCAGCAAGAGACTTAAAGTGGTATAACTTTCTAATGTAGACAAGCTCTGACAAATGAACACTAGACTTTTAGTTAAAATATGTTAGCTAATATCTTTTACACATCCTTAAAGCCTAGTTTAGACAAAGTCTAATTAGAACCAAGTAAGTGTATTTATATTAAGAAATGGCCATTTCGTTTTAGATCTTGTTTAAAAAAAATAAATGCAGAATATTATGTTAGTGCACTATTAAGGTTATGGAGACAGGAAACGTTAAAGGTTTCAGCAACATTAACTACTTTCCCATTCTAATACAAAGGCCTGCTTTTAATATAAAACAGGAATATATTAAATTACACATTTCAGAAGAAAGATAAAACTACATATGTGCAAAATAAATTCTATTGAGGGAATCTCAAATTTGAATCTCCTGGAATTTTTTATTTTCACAGTAGAATGTGGCATTCACTTTTTTCTTGGATTCAGTCTGTATGTTCATGATAAAGACAACACATTCACACACCTGATGATCCTCAACACATTGGGAAGCCTAAACACAGCGCAGTACAATAGTTCATTTATTTTCCACTTACCCAACACCACATGTAAATAACCTGGTGTGCCTGACATTCTCTTTCACAATTTGGAAGGTCATGCTCTCATTTTGAATGTGCCCATCGGATATAAGAAGGATGTCACGCTCTCTTTGAGAAGGATGCAACAAACTTAAATAACGTAAGATTTTCCATAAGTCAGTGTTTCCCATTGTAGGTACAGCAGACTGAAGAGAAAAAAACAGTAAGATGATAATCTGAAAGTGGAATTTATTTATAATTTTCTGCAGAATACTTTATCGTGAAGAGTTAAGTCTCTCTTCTCATGGTAAATTTCTCCTCATTTTCGAGTACAAGTGATTGCTCATGTCTTAATTCTGAGCTTGCCTCCTGCCCTCCTGCAATTATTATATTTCTATTGTGACAGGGCCTAAGAACCCCAGCCATGAACCAGAACTCCTCTGTAGAAGGAGCTGTACAAACAAAGAGCAAAAAGATAGCTCCTGCCCTCAAGAGTTTACAATCTAATCTTCCTTTCAAGATAGGCAAAATTCTATAGGCACTTTCATTGGGAGAATCAAGTGCTCTAGCAATATTCAAGTGCTGTCTTCAGTGCCAGAAAGAGGGTGCCGGAAGAGCTGGGAGGTTCCCATGGATGTCTGTTACCTTTCCCTGTCCTGCTACAAAGTCACCAGAGGGCAAAGGGAAGTAAATTTTAAAAGATAAAATTCAGGAGAAACATCAGGAAGATTTCCTGATAGTCAGATTTATTACATTGTAGAGAACTTTTCCAAAGGAAGGAGAGGACACTCCATCAATTGAGGAATCATTTAAAATCAGACTGGACAAAATAATAGCAAATAGAGAATAATCCTGTATTTCAGGGAGATCAACTAGATGACCCAATGAACAAGGAGTCCTGCGGCACTTTTAAAGATTAATAAATTTATTCATCACGTGAGCTTTCATGGGAGAAAATCATTGCCCAATATAACTCTTCCATCTTCAACTTCTATTATCCTATGACTAACCCAACATGTATCATGGGTTACCATAAATTTTCAATGAGCTGTAGCAAGACATACATCAGAGATGATGCACATGCCACTACCAAAAATGGGCTCTTGGATACTATTGAGATTACGCCATGAAGGAAATTTAGAAGTTGGCCTCAAATAAAGCCACAAAACAACATTATCAGATGATGGACATTACATGGAATTCCTGTGGTCAAAGAAACCCATAGCAGCATACAGAAAAGAACAATTTTACTTACCATAATAAATTCCTTCACTGATGCAAGATCACTGGTGATATTCTTTGAATATGAAGAAAATTCTGTGAAATCTGTGGAATGAAAAATGCTGTTAAGATGTTCTTTTAAACATTAAGTTATATTTCATTAACTAGGAATTGCAACATTATGGCAATGAATGTTTACATTTTTACTATTAGAAAAAAATCACAATAAAAGTATTCCATATTAATAAATAATACAGATTACCAGCTTTCCAGGTTAAAAGATTACTGCTTATATAAAACCAAAAGAATGAGCATGACAAGAAAGCAATAAAAGTTAGAATCCAAACAAACAAACAAACTTACTCGTGCCAAATCTGACAACATTCACTTTCTGCCTAAAACAAGACATTTGTAGAGCATGAAGAGCAATCTGCTTTGCTTGTTGCAGTGTTGAACCCTCCATGGAATTGGAGCAATCTAGACAAATAATAATTTCTCCGGACTCCTGAAATCCTTTAAATGTTGTTTCAAACTCTGGTTGAAATACAAGCATGCATGCCTGAAGAAAGAATAGTGGAACACTGTTATTTATATAGCACCAAAAGGGTGCTAAACATTTTACAAAGTTCACTGTATGTACCTAGGTTGTCATAAAGTCACCCATCATTGTGACATTTAAGCAAAATAAAGCCAAATGTCTAGAGCAGTGGTTTTCCATCTGTGGACCCCTGGAGATCCACAGATTATAGCATGTCTAAGATTTCCAAAGGGGTCCTAGCCTCCATTTGAAATTTTTTAGGGCTCCAGAAATGAAAAATGGTTGAAAACCATTGGTCTAGGGGTTAACAAGTGGGTGTTTTGTTTGTTTTTGTTAAATCTTGACAAGAATAACTTTCCCTCATCTTGTATCCCTAGCTCATCCCTTGTGGGTAAGAAGCTCAGTGAGAAGTTTGCCAATTTTCTGTTCCATCTATTTTACTTTTCTGTAATCAGAATGCAGTTGCTTAACTGAAATAAGAAACAGGCATAATTTTTCAAATCATGAACACTAGCATCACTTCATGAGAGGTCTTGGAATTTTAAAAATAATTTTTTAAAATAACAATAAATTTATTTAAAGTAACATGTTTTTCCTGAAGAAAACAGGCAAGCAAGCATGCATTGTATTATCTTGCAGTTGTGATTGGTTAAAAAGTTCAAAAACCTGCATTCTTTAAGTTTATAGAGTGGAAATACAGAAAAGAAAGCCACAAATTCATTACAAGTTTATTGCAGCAAGTAGCTACTTTATTATGGAAAAGATGGAAAGGTTATTTTAAAATTTTCTCACATAGTGGAATCCAGTATGATCATGAGTTACCAACTAAGATGTGATGAGATGAGTGTATCCTATCGTCAGTTGACCCGTGCAACTTCCATTGATGCCAGGACTTGATATGGGGTATGGCCATAGCCTACTAGGTAACGGAAAAGTGGAAACACCAGCTGTGCCTTATGGACAGAGAGACTATAAAAAGCAAAGGGCTTGTCTCCAAAAGAAGTTAATTCAAACTGAGGTATGATGTGCATTTTTAGTGAAAAAGCTATTCCTGATGAACTTTTTGTGTGGACATGCTTATTCCAATTTATTTAATCAACTTCCAAAACTAAATTAGTTCAGATTAAGGCATTCATATTCCAGAATAAGAGCATACACTCAATGAGTTAAAATCACGTACAGCCAATCAGGACAAGCCTAAGGCTTTCAGTGGGACAAGGACGTGCTCAAGGGAAGTAGGAAGAGGAGCACAGATGACTTTCAAACAGACAGGAGAGGATTTGAGCCTGGAGAAAGAAATAGGGCATTCTCATTTCCTCTCCCACTCAAGGGAAGACTGGGGCTAAGAGCCTAAGAGGCAAATCTTTATTGCCTAATGATTTGTTTAAACTAAGCAACCTTGATAAAAAGGGGGGGGGGGGGGAATAAGAGACTGGAGTACAAACTAAATACAAACTAAAGAGCTGTTTTGTTCTTTCCTTTTTTACCTTTACACCCTGGCTTAAAAGGATCCAGTACTTCTAGGGTTGGGCCAGCAACCTTGTCTTTTGTTCACTTTCCACCTGTGACTGAACCACTGTAGCATTTCTTCCTCTTAAAATGGAATATTCACCTCCAAGAAGGATCAACTCTAAAATGGACTCAACTAAAAGTGGCTCTAAGCCAGCACCCCTTATTCTAGAGACAAATAAATACCACAAAGAAGTGTAAGAAATTAGATAGCATCAAACATTTTTGGCACCTCTCTTATCATTCTGGGGTCTCACATTTTCAGATACATTTTTGGCACCTCTCTTATCATTCTGGGGTCTCACATTTTCAGATGCACTTTTTAGCGTCTCCTTCTTTGTGTACTCCAATTTTTCATAAAATTTGGTTTCTATATGTGATATTAGTAATACTAAAGACTTTTTAAAAAATGCTTTTGATAAACCAGGATTTCAGATATCATTCTTACAGATGCATTAATACTTTATTTTCCAAACTTTCTACTGTGCAGGTCAAATCCCTTAAAATAGAACCTATGCAGTGCCTTTAAATGTTTTCTTGAATTTGTTGCAGTTATAGCCAGCAAATTCAGTACACAACAGCTTTGCTGTTGCTGATTTCTACTAAAGCTGCTGTGTCGCGATCCTGAATGCCAGCTTTTCCCTAGATGTTGACATTTCAAAAGGACATACCGCATGCCATCTGACAGTCTTGGAGATTCATTTTGTACTTTGTACTCCAGTCAAATAATACAGCTAAGGAAGATGCTTTATTTAAATTGATACCTATCATTTTCCCTCCAAAACTATTTTTCTTTAAGGCTGACCACTCAATGAAGCTACATATTTCCAGGTCTGCCCAACAGTTATTGGTTCATTTTAACTCCTGCAAGGAATACAGGAATATTGATACAATAGGAACATTAGGATTTTCTGTGTCTGTGGTGGAGTCACATCTCTCTGAAATATATATGACTGTAAAACTAGCCATAGAAAAGTGTGCTCAGACAGAAGTAGGGATAATAATAATATTAATGATGAATTGTCTGTGATACAATTTGTGCTTAGAAATTTATGACAGTGTTGTTTATGACAATAGCAAATAGCAGTCTAGCAAATATAATACAAAAGGGTCTACTTATTTGAATACATTTAAGCCCGTGTATGCATGTCCGCAGATCAGGGCTTGTATCAGAAAAATTCTGTTAGAAATTCAACTAAAATAAAAGGCAGAATTCTGAAAATTCCATTTCAATGGGACTATGTCTTGATAAACGCTATTATTAATTTGTAAATTTGTATTTAGGCTGTACAGATGCAAATATAGTACTTGCATATTTTAGTGCCCTCCTCACTCCGGAAGACATTGTGGGAGAAACCCTGGTCTCACTGAAATCAAAGGGAATTTTGTCACTGTTTTTAAAGGGCCAGAACCTCACCCTTCACCTTGCACTACTTTTTCCAACTGAACTTGGCAAATATGACTGCATTCATGTTCTGTGCACTGTGAAATATGTAATTTACTCAGTTTTAAATCTGCGTAGAAATCTTTTCTTTATAAAGACCAATTGGAAAATGCTTCAAATTCACAGGCAAAGAAATAATTTCTTGTTGTGCATGTGTTTTAATATTGTACAAAAGAAAATTACCAGTAGTTATAGCTATTATTTTTTCAATGTACCTGCTTTACAATGTACGAAAGTGTACCTTGAAGTACCACCAGAGATGTTGGAGCGCTTGCTGAATAAAACGTTAAAGCAAATTGAAGGAAAAGGGCCACATAGCACAATAAGATGAATGATCGTGCAGAGTGAATTTGTTAAACTGATGAAAAAGACATTACCACAATTAAATCTGGTACATGTGTAGATTCATGACAATAACACGCAAATATTTTCCCACAATCTTTTTTTCTCTTTAACACCCCTGACTTTTTTTTTTTTTAAAAACATTTTTCCTAAATACAAATTGAGCATATCAGACTAAATTCTGCTCTGCCTTACTTTCCAGTAAATACAATAGAAGTATATGAGCTTCTATTCATGGGGGAAATCTGCACCACTGCACACCTGCAGAATTCATGTCCCTAACAAATTTCTTTACTTCCCCATCAGAAGAATGATTTTCTGATGGGGAAGCAAAGGGAAGCTGCAAGAGTGATCATGTTTCCCTTGCTGGCAGCAGGGATGTCATTTCAGGTACCCTGAACAGCTGGCAGAAAGATAAATCACTGTGGGGATGGGACAGGGTTAGGGATGCCCCGGTAAGTGACTCTTACCTTGCGTCAGGCTCAAATGCTGATCTCTGCTGGGCTGTACGGAGGATGGACCTGCTCTTTCCCTGCAAGGTGTGCTGGGAGTCAGACCCATCCCCAGAAATTAACCCTGAGTGCAGAAAGTTCTGCACACTCACCCGCGCACTTCCTGACCCCATTGCTCCTCAGCCATAGGAGGAGGGATTACTGTAACTCCACCCAACACCACTGCACCTGGAATTCCCCCAATGAGCCTCACCCTCCTAGCATCTGTACCCCCTCTGAGCCTCATCCCCTGTATCTGCATCCCCTCCTACAGCCAGACCACCTGCACTAAGACCTCTGCACTCAGACCCCAGCCTTGAACAAAACCCTCCCTGTACCTGGATCATCACAACGTGCACCCACACCTGGACCTCCACTCCAACAAACCCCAACATGCTGCATCCAGACCCCCACCCCATCAAGCCCCACTTGCCCAACACCTGGACCCCCCAGATCCCTCTGCACCCAACCCCCCCACTTCCTTCATATGGATCCCCCTGCAGAGTCCCATTCCCTCTGAATCCAGAACCCCCAATGAACCTCTGTGCATTCAGACCACCCCCCATACCCAGACACCCCACTGAGCTGATCACACCCAGATTGCCCCAAGCAGAACCCTCTCACCCTACACCTGGATCCCCACAAACTTGGATTCTGCTGGGATGAACCTGCTTGGCCCATACATGACTCGAAGATCAGGGCTGGGCACACGAGATGCTCTCCAACTTGCTTGCGATCTTGATGTGTCTGGCATGGAGAAGGCCCAGCCCCTGCACTGATGCAGCCTCACTAATAAATTCATGGCTCTGGAGGGAGCCTGCAAAATTATCTCTCATCTCCATGCAGACAGTGCCTTTGCTCTCCACTGCCAGGCTGGAGCCTCCATATTTATTTATTGACAAATCAAGTATGAGAATTTTGCAGAATTTTGAAATATTGTGTGCATAATTTTTAATTTTTTGGCATAGAATTCCCTCAGGAGTGATGAGAGCTATGTCATGGTAGAATTTAGCCATTCCATTAGCCAATAATGTATAGTAAAAGTAGCCATAGTACCTCACTGTCTTTGTCTGGGTGCTTCTCTACCCACATTCTGGGGAGATATACTTGAGAAATCCAAATTTCTAGAGTAAAGCCACTGATGTCCAAGGAACTGTTCTCCACAGTCCTGATTACGGCTTTGCAATCTGTTTTCTAGGGAGTAAAATGCAGACATTTATCGGTTTCTTCCAAAACAGCATTCAATTGTACAAAACTGCATGTTCTTAACAAAAAGCTCAGGGTTGAAGATGTGACATTATATATGAGGTGTACCAAAGCTTTTTACCATTAAGAAGACATAATTCTACAAAAATCAGTTTTCATTTGAAGATACATTTTTCTTTAGAATGACATGCACTTTAAAAAAAATATATTTTAAGTTTAAAAGACTTCCACTGAAGTGGCTCTAAACAGTGCAGATGAGAGAAATTTCCATTTGATATAAGGAAATGGAATTACCAGTTTACCTGATAAGTCTGATATAAACTTCATATACAATTTTAAAAATATAAAAAGGTCCTTTTTAAGTACAAGACATAAGCCCTAAACCAGAAAAATAATTGCAGGAAGATTTACTCACCTTTATTTTAAGTTCGTGTGTCCAACTATGAATGCGTTCAATAATGTATGGCATTTCAATAGACATGGCTGCACAGAATCCGCTAAATAAAGAAAAAACAATTGACAAACAAGACACTTCTAGAGAAGATATTTGCCATGTATGCCATGCTTCCTCCATCAGAACACTTCAAGCTATGTTCTCTATTCTTCGCAGCTCTTAGAGTAAAGACAATAAGCAGAACACTACTTATAAACTCATAGGCTACGTCTACACTGGCAATTTAAGTTGACTTAAAGAGGCTTAAGTTGACTTAAATTAAGCCACGTCCACACTATGCTTTCATTAAGTTGACTTAAGAAATTCCTTAAGTCGACTTAATGAAAGCTTAAGTCGACTTTATAACTACTACTCCTTAGGTCGACTTAACCCTTAAGTCAACTCCTTAAGTTGACATAAGGACAGTGTGGATGTGGCAAAACCCTTAAGTCGACTTTATTAAGTCAACTTAAGGGTGGTTAAGACGACTTAAAGTGGACTAAGTCGACTTAAAGTTAAGTCGACTTAGTCCACTTTGTTAAGTCGACTTTAGTAAGGTCTCATAGACTTTAAGGTCAGAAGGGACCAGTACGATCATCTAGTCTGACCTCCTACAAAATGCAGGCCTTAAGACCTCACCCACCCACTCCAGCAATAGGCCACCAACCTATGACTGAGTTATTTACCTCCTTAAATTGTGATTTAAGGACTTTAAGATACAGAGAATTCACTGGTAGGTGAGCCATGTCCTGTGCTACAGAGGAAGGCGAAAAACCCCCAGAGCCCAAGCCAATCAGCCCTGAGGGAAAATTTCTTCCCGACCCCAAATATGGCGATCAGTTAAACCCTGAGCACGTGGGCAAGTCTCAACAGCCAGTTACCCAAGAAACAATTCTCTGTAATAACTCAGAACCCACCCCAAGTCGACCTAACTTTTTCTAGTATAGATATAGCCATAGACTTTAAGGTCAGAAGGGATCATCCATGATTATCTAGTCTGACCTCCTTACTCACTTCTGCCCCACACTTTCTCTTGGATAAGTGTCTAACCTCAAGACACTCCAAACAGCAGACATGCTGATTCACTACGGATATTCAAAGATACGTGGATTTTTAAGGATAGAAAAGGGCATGAGTTCACCTACTCTGACCTCTGGTATTACACAGGCCATAGAATTTTACTGAGTTACTCCTGTAATAAGTAGCTTGTGTATGACTAAAGAGTACCTTCCTGAAAACATCCAGTCAGATCTGAAAACATTAAGAGATGGAGAATCTCCCATTTCCTTTGGTAGATTAGCCATTAGAACACACACTCACTGTTTAAAAAAAATGTGCCTTATTTCTAATTCGAATATGCCTGGCTTTAACTTCCAGCCATTGATTCTTGTTATGCTTTTTGCCACTCAATTAAAGAGCTCTTTGGTATCTGGTATTTTCTCACCATGAAGGTACTTACACACTATGATCAAGTCATCACTTGGTCATCTCTCTGATATGCTAAATAGATTGTGCTTTTTAGGTCTCTCATATATGGCATTTTCTCTAACTCTCAAACTTTCCTGGCTCTTCTCTGTACCCTCTCCAATATTTTCAACATCCTTTTAAAAATACGAACACCAGAACTGGACACAGTATTAGTCTCACTGACGCCATATAAACAAGTAAAATTATTTCCCCACTTCTGCTTGCTACTCTGCTCTTTATAAATCCAAAGATTGCATTTGCCAAACTAGAGAAATGGTCTGAAATAAATAGAATGAAGTTCAGTAAAAAAACATGCGAAGAACTACACCTGGAAGAAATAATCAATTGCACAAATACAAAATAGGAAATGATTGTCTAGGAAGGAGTACTGTGGGAAAAGATCTTGAGGTTATAGCAGATCACAAACTAAATATGAGTCAACAGTGTAAACTATTGCAAAAAAAAGTGAACATGATTCTAGGATGTTTTGGCTGGACTATTTAAAGCAAGACTCAGAAAGTAATTCTTCCAGTCTTCTCAGCATAAGGCCTCAGGTGGAGTATTGCATCCCATTCTGAGTATCACATTTCAGAAAAGATGTGGACAAACTGTAGAAAAGTTCTAGAAAACATGACTTATGAGGAAAGATTGAAAAAATTGATTTGTTTTAATCTGTAGAAGAGAAGACTGAGGGGAGACATGATGTCTTCTAGTATGTAAAAGACTGTTAAAAAGAGGAGGGTGATAAACTCTTCTCCTTGCCCATTGAGAATTGGACAAGAAGTAGTGGTCTTGCATTAAGTGGATCACTGCAAACTATATGGCTCTGGAAAGAAGGATAAAGTAATCTGAGATGCAGGTGGTGTTCTTGTCTATCTTACCTGTTGAAGGAAAAGGTCCAGGTAGAGAACACTGAATTGTAGAAGTAAACCCATGGTTATACCAGTGGTGTTGGAGAGAGCGCTTTGGATTCTTCAACCATGGGATTCTCTTCCAAGAAGAATTGCTAGAAAGAGATGGGATCCACCCAGGGACATCCCGTGGGGGGAGCAGGGCACCGGCCCCCCATGCTGGAGGGGAGCATGGCGGACCGACTAGCCTGCTCCACCCCCAGGGAGCCAGCCCTGGGCCGGGAGGCCGAGGCTGCCGGCACGGAGAGCTGGCTCCAGTTCTGGCTCTGGCCCTGGAGGCCAAGGCCGCCTGTTGGGGGTGGAGCCGGCTCCGGCCCCAGCTCAGGCTCTGGCCCCGGCAGCCGAGGTTGCCTGCGGAAGGGGGAGTGGGGGAACCGGCTGTGTGAGGCAGGCTGGCCCAGAGGCTGGGTCCCATGTGCTCCACTCCTGGGGCGGGTAGGGCCGGTCCCGGGGCCGGGCATAGCCCACCTGGCCCACCTTGCAACCTTTGGCTCGCTGCCAAAGGCAGCGGGGCAGCCATGGGAGGAGGGGCTGTGGTGCACACGGGCCTCACACTGCCCCACTGGGAGGGGACAGCGTGGGGCCCACATAACCGTGGGGCCTGGGGCGATTGCCCCGTTTGCCCCCCCCAGGGATGGCTCTGGATCCACCTAATGAAGAGACGGAAGTGCTTTAAACTAGGTTTGTTGGGAGATGGAGACCTAAACCTGGAGGTATGTGAGAAACTAGGATACTGGAAGGAAGGACAGATAGGTGGGTGCAACAGAGGAGGCTGCCTGATTCATACTGAGAAAGTAGAGCAATTGGCTAGTTATCTTAGGTGCCTTTACAAAAATACAAGAAGCCTGGGAAACAAGGAAGAAGCATTGGACGTCCTGGAACAGACAATGAACTATGATGTGATTGGACTAACAGAGACTTGGTGGGATAACTCACATGACTGGGGCATTGTCACATATGGTTATAAACTGTTCAAGAAGGACAGGCAGGGGAGAAAAGGTGGAGGAGTTGCACTGTATGTAAGTGAGCAGTTTCAATGCTCAGAGCTCCAGTATAAAAACAGAAACAAAACCTGTTAAGAGTCTCTGAGCTTAGAGATGAGGACAATAAGGGTGATGTCATGGTGAGTGTCTGCTATAGACCATTAGGCCAGGAGAATGAGGTGGATGAAGCTCTCTTCATACAATTAACGTAAGTTACAGCTGGGGCAATCAAGGTTGGATATTAGGAAACACTGTCTCACTAAGAGGGTGGTGAAGCATTGGAATGGGTTACCTAGGGAGGTGGTGGAATCTCCATCTTTGGAAACATTTAAGGCCCGGTTAGACAAAACCCTGGCTGGGATGATTTAGTGAGAGTGGTCCTGCTTTTAGCAGGCTGTTGGATTAGATGACCTCAGGAGGTCCCTGCCAACCCTAAGATTCTATGATTCTAAGTTTCCAGATCACAGGCCCTGGTTCTCCTGGGGGACTTCAGTCACCCTAACATTTGTTGGGGAGCAATACAGCAATGCATAGACAATCCAGGAAGTTTTTGAAGAGTGTTGCAGACAACTTCCTATACAACTGCTGGAAGAGCCAACTAGGGTCATGCTCCTCTTGATCTGCTCTTCACAAACAGGGAAGAATTGGTAGGGGAAGTACACATGAATGGCACCCTGGGCACCAGTGACCCTGAGATGATCAAGTTCAGGATCCTGAAAAAAGGAAAGAAGGAGAGCAGCAGAATATGGACTCTGAACTTCAGAAAAGCAGATTTTGACTCTCTCAGGAAACTGATGGATAGGATCCCCTGGGAAGTTAACATGAGGGGGAGAGGAGTCCAAGAGAGCTGGCTGTATTTTAAAGAAATGTTACTGAGGGAGCAGGAGCAAACCATCCCGATGTGCAGAAAGAATAGCAAATATGGCAGGCGACCAGCTTGGTTTAAAAGAGAACTCTTCAGTGAGCTTAAACACAAAAAGGAAGCTTACAAGATGTGGAAGCTTGGACAGATAAATAGGGAGGAGTATAAAAATACTGCTTAAGCATGCAGGAGTGAAAGCAGAAAGGCCAAACCACAACCAGAACGGCAAGGAACATGAAGGGTAATATGAATGGTTTCTACAAATACGTTAGCAAAAAGAAGGTGGTCAGGGAAAGTTTGGGCCCTTTACTGAATGAGGGAAGCAACCTAGTGACAGATGATGTGGAAAAAGCAGAAGTACTCAATATTTATTTTGCCTCTTCACAGACCAGGTCAACTTCCAGATTACTGCATTGGGCAGCACAGAATGGGGAGAAGGTGAGCAATCTTCAGTGATGAAAGAACAGGTTCAGGACTATTTAGAAAAGATGGACATGTAGGCTATGTCTACACTGAGAAATTTAGGTTGACTTTACTAAGTCGACTTAGAGAGTCCACACAGGACTCTTAAGTAGACCTAAACCTTAAACCAGGTTAGGGAGGCTTGTCCTGGGGAGAGCCAGCCCCACACAGGGATGGCTCTCCTGGAGGCAGCAAGCCCCGGAGTGGTCTGGGGGAGAAGTGAGCATGGAGCTCCCTCCTGGCCTGGACTGCTCGGCTCCCTTCTAGCTGGAACCGAGTGGTCCTGGCTGAAGGGAGCCCCGCGCTCCCTTCTGGCCGGGACCAAGGGTCCCTGCGGTCCCGGCCAGAAGGGACCGTGGGGCTCCCTTCTCTCCGGGGCCGCTGAACGGGCTCCTTTCTGGCTGGGACTGGGCTCCCTAGCAACTGGAGCGCCATGCTGGCAATTGCCAGTGCACCAGCTGCCAGGGATCCCCCGGAGGTTCCCCAGCAGCTGGAGCACCGGCAATTGCCGGCATGGGGCTCCAGTTGCTAGGGAGCCCTTGGGGGCTCCCTAGCAGCTGGAGCACGGCCCCGGGCAGAATGGAGCCCCGCGCTCCCTTCTGGCCGGGACCGCTTGATTCTTAGAGATTTTTAAAGCCCAGCTTGAAAAAGCCCTGGTCAGGATGATTTAGTTGGAGTTGCTCCTGCTTTGAGCACAGGGTTGGACTAGAAGATCTCCTGCGATCCCTTTCAACCCTAATCTTCTATGATACATTGCAACAAGGGAGATTTAGTTTAGACGTTAGGAAAGATGTCCTGTGAGGACAGTTAAGCACCGGAATAAATTGCTTGGGGAGTTGTGGAATCTCTGTCATTTTTTAAAAACAGGTTAGACAAACATCTGTCAAATATGGTCTGCATAGTCCTGCCTCAGTGCAGAGGACTGGACTAGATGGCCTCAGTCCCACATTTCTATGATTCTATAATTAGCTCATGAACATGGAGTGGTTATCTGCAGAGGCATTGCATGAAGAACTATAATTATCAATTTCTTAAGACATATTAAGCTATCAAAATAAAATTCACAATTTGAAATATAACAAAAATATTAAAGATATTAATAAAAAAAGCTAAAAAATTAATTAAAAAAATATTCATTCAGGTAGTGCAGGTCCAAGGGATTAGATTTTGTGATGCAACGTTTTATAAAACCCTGTATTAGTAGACATGTTTTGAGGAAACAAACAATCAAAAATATTCAGTGTAAGGGAGGGAGTTGAGGTGCAGTTTGCCTAACAATTATTGCCCTGCACTATTTGTGATCTAAACAGAGCAGCAGTTTTGAATCATAAGTAAAAAGTCTTTTAATCATTTAACCATAATGAAGTACCACAACCCCCACACAAATGGTGAAAAATATATTTTAAAAGTTGCTTCGTGTTTAAGAATCTAAGTGTTAGTAACAAAAAGGCAAAACATTCCAAAATCATTTATTGACCAACAAATATCTTATTAAATGTTACTTACCCCTCTTTTGTACCTATTTGCTTAACGCAAACCTTCTTTACTGTATCCTGCACAAAATAAAAAAACTTTAAATACGTCATTGTTATGAAATATAAAGATCTGAGTGCCACTCTTGATTTTGTTAGAAAAGCAATGATAGCACAGCACACAGACATTCCTAGTTTCTTTCACTTTCAGTGCATGATTCTTTTTTCAATGTGTGAGCAAAATATATGGGAAGGAAAACAGGCTCTAAGTCATTTGTCCCTTCTTGCAAACTGTTCTTTGTGGGCAAACCCTTATGCCTACATGTAATGTCAGTCAGGTTCAGAGACCTTAATTACTAACACTATTCATGCTCTAAACTAGTGGTTCTCAATCTTTTCCATATTGGGATCTCTTTCCCCACCATAGGGCCTTCATCCCATGTATCTGGGACCACTTTCCATTTAACAATATGGACAGGCTTTTCAGGTTGCAAGTCCAAATACAGAGCTATTGCTTTGAACGGATTCAGGCAGATATCACTGCATTGATTTATTTTTGGATTCAGTTTACATTTTTTGAGGATCTTGCGGTAACATAAGGGTTAGAAACAATTTTTTTTAAACTGATAAATAAGAAAGATGTAAAAAGATAAGGGGGAATGGTTTTGACTCTCTTCAAACTGCTATAGAATCATTGCATGTAAGAGAACTTCTGAGCCAAACCAAGAAGATGACACTTTAAGTTTATATTTTAAATGCACATACCTGTGTATTTTCATTTAATGCTTTGTCTTGTTGCCAAGGAGCCACAGCAGCAGGCATTTGAAACGTAATACAGCCATTCTGAAAACTAAGCTCGGTGATGTACGTGATTTTGATAAGAACCGTAGTTTTAGATGGTAAATTTCCGACACTTACAATAAAAACATCCTAGAAAAGAGACGTTTGCTTTAATCTGCATATTTAAACTATGGATTTGCTAACGTAAAAAAATCATTTGTTTTGTCAACGAGTGCTAGTTTTCTGTATTTCTTCAGAGAAGCATCTTGAAGAAAACTAATTCTGGGGATAAAGGCCACGAAGATATGCTGTTTTAATAATTTACTAAAAATTCCTCTTTAGACAAAACTCATCAGTAGTAGCAGTGCATAAATCAATATTTTACAAAGAGTTAACATTGTTTTGAAAAGCAGATTTTATGTGGAGTTGGCAAAATCTAATTTCTTTAGGAAGTACAGCAGATATTCTGACTAATTTCCAAAATGATCAAATGTGCAGCCTAAATAATTTCCATTATTTAAAAATATTACAAACAAAAAATAAAATCCTTCTTATTAAAGGTGTAATTTTGCAAAGATTCCAATGAGAACTCACATGTGTGAACTGAAATACATATGTGTTTGGGGATCAATTTCATAAACTTGCAATGTTTGGGATATAACTTTATTAACTGATAAACAATCTGGACCAATCTGGAGTTTCTAAAATGAATAACATGGCTACCCCTTTGTAAAATGAATAGTAAATTACAACTTTCAACATACAGGGGCATCCTGGTCCATCAAGTAAGCTCCATCCCCACGACTGACTGCTTCGTAATATTCCTTATGTGCTTGTTCCTTTTCTTTAACCTGTAAAAGATCGCTCCAAAATCAGTCATTTAACTATATTTATACAGAACACAGTTAACCACCTTGTCTCAGTTAACCAGAAAGTAATTTAAAGGGATGCCATCAACTTGAGTGAGATTACTACTGACTCACTCATTGATGTGTTGAAATCTTCAGATTGAAAGCCCCATAGAAAAGCAAAATATTAAATCAACTTACCTCTCCAATAATATGTTTGTCATTGATGAAAGCTTCAAATCCACATACAGCTGCAGTGTCATCCAAAGGAAAGACATATTTTGCCTCAATGGGATTATTATTCGGATTGGTATATGTCTGATACACTATTACCTGAAATAGAGAAATTCAACTCTTTTATAATCTAATGAAGTAAAAAATTATTAAAAAGTAGCAGGTAGTGAATACATCTTCCCATAGATCATTCTGAACAAGTGATTTTGGTTTAAATTCAGTATTTTAAATTTAACAAGTTATGTTTCACACTACAAAATGTCATTAAGAGGTAGAGTGCAACTTGGTTTATCTTTCTGAAGATGTATTTATACAGGAGTACCTCAAACACACGTACATATAGTGATTGTAGCAAATCCACCAGTTCTTGAGGAAATGGATGGGTCAGGAAACTGGAACTAAAATATGGAATCTTTCATCTCTAAGTCACCAATTCAAATTTCCTCCAAGTGAAGAGTAAATAAAAATCACCATTTAATAGCTATTTAAAAATCCTAACTTTGCAAATATCACTAATATAGGGTGCATCTACACTTGTAAATTAAGTCGACTTAAGGAAAATAAAGTCGATTTAATGAAAATTAAGTTCACTTTATTAAACCTCCTTTTAGTTCGACTTTAGGCTTAAGTCGACTTTTTAAAGTCGACTTAAGCCAGTGTAGACCTGGAGTAGCCCTAAATCGACTTAGGGCTACTCCAGGACTCCTCCACTGCCCTCCCTGCCAGGGGGGTGGTACAGGGGGAGCCTGGCATGCCCCCCCCACAGGGCAGGGCAGAGCCCTGCCCACCCTGTCCTCCTTTGCCCCATTGTACCCATGTACAATGGGGCAAAGGCTGAGCCCCCTGGCACTGGGCAAGGGGTGCCCCCCCTGCCACCGTGGACCTGCCCTAGGTCCCCCTAGTCCCTAGAAGTCGACCTAGAGCGTCCAGTGTGGACGCTCTAAGTCGACTTTGTAAGTTCCCCCCTAAGTCGACTTTAAATTTAGGTGTAGACATGCTAAGTCGACTGACTCCTTGGACTTCTTCTCAGAAGCAATGCACATGGTCTAGGGCTCTCTGCTGTGTGTACCTCCCTGGATCCTTTGTTTTGTTCCTGCACTTCTGTTCCTATTTGTTTAATTTTTTGTCCTGCTGATTTCTGGGTTTGGAGGCACCTCCCTCACCCATGCAGGTGAGCATTTCATTACTTCGGCATTTCATTACTCAATTCACCAATTTAGTTAACAAATAGTAGGGCAAGAAAGTTGCTTAAAAACCAAACAAGCATATGCCACTGCTGTATCTTTCTTTCAGGCAGTGACTTAACTTTTTATAAACAGAAAAATTATTCTGAAATATGGAATTACACAAATTCACTATTCTTTTCATTGTCCCAAGAACTTACAAAAGCTATTTGTCTCCTCACTTTTAAGAATGAAAAATACTTTGAATCAATGTCAAGACTTGAAAGAGACTGATCTTCATTTAGAAACTGAGTTGTCTGTTTTTCTAAAAGTGAATCAAACACTACATAGCAGTTGGAATCAATTCTCAGTTGTCATGGCTGAAAAGTTGAGCTAAAAATGAACAGTACACTGTACCTGTGCTATGAAATCTATTATCCTCCCTTTGATATGAATATCTTCAAGAGGGACTGGATTTCCAGAGGTGTCCTGAAGACCAATTTTTATATGATTCAAAAGATTTACGTCGGGTAATGCATAGTCTAAATATAAAAAGTTTAAGAAGGGTTAGTATTTGGTTTGATTTTTTTTTAAGTGTGTGTGTGTGTTGGGAGGGGCGGGGGAGGGGGAAAACGATGACGAGAGATTATATGCAATCCCACACACCAATAGCCAATTGGCCCATTTTTACAATTGCAATTCAGAAAACATTGATTAAAAATAAATAATTCAGTGTCTGTCATGAATTCTCACAATATCATTGTTCCATTGTTGTGATAAAGGCTGACTGAGGGATAATGAATTAATGGCAGGTCTTTTATAAGATCTTTGTTTAGCCCTTAAGAAGTAAAATGAGAATTCTTTAAAGAGTATCTGATGACTTATGCAAGAGTACTTCCTAGTAGGCCTCTTGAAAGGTAGTTTGTCAGGAATCAAAAACCAGCCTCAGTAGTCATTCCCAGAGGAAATCTGTTAAACAGATGCTTCCAAGATACCATGCGTAATATTATTGGTAACAGATGCAATCATCCATAAGAATTATATTAAAAACATATTTGATCATTTTTATTCAAGATTTTTGATTAATATTTAGATCATTTATGATGTAAATTCAGTAACAAACAAGAAATATTTTCAACCTTCGGGTTGTAAATGACAATGAAAGGATGTTGTCTGATCTTGCTCTAACTCCGTCTCAGTTCCAGGCTTAAACTGCGTTACTTGGTCTCCAGCAAGGCAAAACTTAACAATATATCTCATTTTAACCTGACAGGTTTTGTAGACGACAAATTCATCATCCTATTGCAAGCAAAGAGAAGTATTTTACAAATATTAAAAAACCTACATGTATTCCTACAAAGACTGTAAACTGATTTAAGAGTTGACTTTAAGAGACCTCTCAACTGGTATATGTAACATGACTCTGTATGGTTTTAATATTAACACTTTGCATTCTTCAAAGCATTCCATATCAGTCCTCTTCTCATCCTAGACATCTTCATAATTCCTACGCTACTCAATCTTCACTAATGACTGCTCCTTTTGTCTCCATTGCTTCTTACAAATTTATGCCTTCTTTCATGCTATCCTCAACTCAGGGAAAACCTCACAATTAAGTTATCCAGGTGTCCTCCCTCTCTTTTAAAAAAATTACTTAAAGCACAACTGTCCCTCAAAAGAATTCCAAGCATAATTATCACTTATCCTTCTGTGGCTGCCCAGATGGCAATTAAGCCTATTTGTTTGCACAAAATTGTACCTATTCCTGCCTTTCCAGTTTAAACTCTTTGAAGCAGGGATTATATTTATTTTATACATTGATAAGACAGTGGAAACCTCTTTCATTGTTGCGTTATTTATAGTCAAATGTGACAGATTGATAATATTCTGAACAAATGTTATAGAATTAAGATAAGATTTACTCAATTAAATTACAGAGGGATAGCTGTGTTACTCTATTACAGAAAAACAAACAGAGTCCTGTGGCACTTTTAAAGACTAACAGATTTATTTATCGCATGAGCTTTTGTGGGAGAAAAATCTTACTTCGTCGGGCTACATTGTATTAAAATGCAATTGTATATGTGGTGTTGTGGCAATGTATGTACCTTCTCTAACAGAAGATGGAGGATGCTAATGAACTTCCTCAGTTACCAGCCTTTGAGTCCTCCTGGGCACATATGCATACACAAGTCCAAACTGAATTCTCCTGAGAACACAAAAAGACTTCTGGATAAAAAACCCTGAGTTTAAAACGTCTCAAGGCCTTCTTCCTGATCTAAAAACAGATAGGATCCTTGAGGCCACCAATCCTTATGGGAGGAGTGGAAGAATTTGGCCTACTGAGCTCTCAAAAGATTGTGTAGTTGTTCTGAGAATAAATGCTACTGAATTTGTGACCAAAAAAACCCCATAGGATTTGATAAAGCCTGGTAAGCATCTTAGCACGCAAGTAAGTTCTTTTATTGTTTTAAATATGTTTTCTCCATAATATTTTCCCCTTATGAATAAAGTAGGCTTACTTGGAAAGAACTGTGTGGTAACTTACTCCTCTAGCTGTAACACTATTATCCATCAATGAAAGGAAAGAAAGCAGGTTTGTTTAGGCCGAGTGTGTGAGGAATTACACAGAGAAGGCCAGAGAACTGTCCAGCCTGGAAAGACCCCAGTTAGAGGACAGACAGATGCATGTCTCCACCCAAGAGTGGCAACAATTGAGGAGCTGTAAGTCTGATGGTCGGGTGCTGTTGCTGTTGCTGAGAGGAAATAGAGGTGCAGATGTCCTGTACTGTGACACCATACCCAAAAAAGTTCCTGTGAGTGAGCAAGTTTTCTTGACAAAATAAACCTCCACTCTTAACACCAGGAGTCATGCTGAACACCAACAGATGAGGGGAAAGACAGTAGAAGCCGATTTTACCTCTAACCTCAGTGCAGAGCAGCTTTAGCAAGACTCCCCAGCTCCTCTTTACTCCTTACTGGGATCTACTGAAGCAAGACTGGGAGAAAGGATCCTCCTTCCCTCAACTATGTGAAAGTGCAGTATCAGCATATTCTGATTGGCTGTTACAGCCTGACCTGATCCTGTGTCATACATTTCCCTGCGGTTAATTTCCTCCCATTCTGTAAGTTCCCCATGTTCAAAGCGTATGACGAAGTGGGATCTTCTCCCACAAAAGCTCATGCGATAAATACATTTGTTAGTCTTTAAAAGTGTCACAGGACTCCTTGTTTATTTATGTGAAAGTGGTAATATTAGGATGCAGGGGAAATAATTTCCTTGGAGTGTAGCATTCAATACCTGTTTGACAGGTAAGAACTGGTGTAATCCAGGAGGACTAGAACAATGCAAAAAGTTTATCGTGGAATGAAAGTTTAATATAAGCGAGGCAATGCTTTAATAAAGGGATATGTCTACATGGGGAAAAGAAGCTGTGATTCACTGCTGCATTCCTAGTGGAATATGGATGTCAGCTAGTATGGACATGGCCTAACTATGTTCAACATCTATTATAAAATTCCTGGTTGACCCTTCCATGGTTTATGAGACATGAAAGTCAACTGAAATGTAGCAAAGTAGTTCAGGATTTCCAACCCACTTTGTTAGAACCAAGTTCAGTATAAATTCTCTCAGCTATTTACAGAATTCCACTGTAATATCACTATTAATACTTTTTATTTAAATAGTATCTTTCGTTCTGCAGTCCAAAAGCTCTATAACAAATGTATAACATCCTGAAATGCAGGAACCTAGGTAGTCAATCTCCCTCTGGCCTGTTATTTAATGTTGGTACAATAAATTCAAGCATTTTAAACAACTTCATTGCCTTTTTTGGTTGGATCTGGTTTCAGTACCTCAAAATCTGAAGAGATGTTTGCTGTTTTACGGACTCCATGCACACTGTCATAGCCTGATGGTGCATTAGTTAATGATAAATCTTTTTTATACAAGTCCAAGCAGGTTCCCAGGGCCACATCACAAATGGCCAGCAGTCGAGTTCCATCCATTTCACTTGGTGGAGAATACTTAATACTTGTGCTATAGTTAAAAGAAGATCATACAGAGACACATACAGTTTATGTTAACATGCATTTTTATTTTAAGTTTTAATAGAAAGTATAAAAATGAATAGGAATAATTTCCAACATTAAATTTATCTTAAAATTGCTCTAAAACATTACAAAATAAACAATCTTAAGAGTCAAAAGAACACAAAAGAGAGACTCAAAAGGAGGCAAAGATATAATAAATAAATATTTCAGACCTGACAGAATCACTGAAATAAATGCCACTCCCCAGGTACCCAATATCAGTTCTTTCCATGCCATGTTCTTCGACCACCATCTTTGGTAAAAGGAGTCCTCTAGAGAAGAAAGAGCATCACGATTAATGAAGGGAGAAAGGACCCTAATATAGAGTCTCTTGGTAAATACATACTGTGTAAATAGGGTGCACTGATCATCCAGACAAAATACAGATTACAGAAACCGTGGAAAAGAACCTCTGGAAAATATTCAGTAACACAGAAACATTCTGGGTTCGTCACCATAGGAGAAATCCATGGGCCAGGTTCATCAAAAGGATATGTTACAGTAAGTACTCCTTATTTTTTAAATTTTAATACATACAAAGCTGCATGTTAAAGTGAAAACATCGCTTATTGTCAAACATCGACATTAACATAAAACCAGCACTTAATATTTGTCTCATTATATAAAATAGTGTTACTTTTCTATAACATATACTGTGTGTAACATCATAATACTTACCACAGACACATACATTACCTAAGCAAAACAAGGGTGGGAGTAAAAGGCAGAGTTGAAAGGAGTGAAGAGAAGTTTGATCCTTAACTTTTAATCTTTTATGGAAAGTAGATCTTGTCAAAACAAACCAGATTTCAACTTCTAATGATATTACAAATTTGATTGATATAGATAACTACATATACATAATATAAGTAGACTTTTGTAAGGCATTTGAGTTAGTACTGCATCAGATTCTTGTCAAAACCTAGCACTATACAATGTCAATAAAACACCTGTTAAGAACTGGTTAACTGACAGAATTAAAAAAGCCAGTTGTCAATGGGAAATCATTATTGAATGGGGATGTTTCTAGTTGGTTCCTCGTAGATCGGCATTAGATCTGATGCTGCTTAATATTTTAATCAATGATCTGGAAGTAAATATACAATCACTGCTGATTAAATCTGAGGATGAGATGAAGGTTGACAGAGTAGTAAATAAGGATCAGGACAAGTGAGGGCAGTCATACAGAGTGATCTGGATCAGTTGGTAGGCCAGGCCCATTCAAGCAAAATATGTTTAAATACAGCCAAATGCAATGTCCTCGGAACAAGAAATGCAGACAATATCTACAGAATGGGGGTTGGTTTTCTCAAAGCTGTGACTCTGGAAAAGATTTTGAGGTAGTGGATTAGAAACTCAACATGAGTTCCCAGTGTGACACTGTGGCTAAAAGGGCTAACAACTTTCTTGGACGCATAAACAGGGAAGCTGTAAGATGACTTTATCCTGTTTACAGCACTGGAGAAACTGATAACAGAATATTACATACAGTTCTGATGTCCACATTTTTTTTAAGGGTGCTGAAAATTGGGAGCAGGCACAGAGAAGGGCCACAAAAATAATTTGAGGTCTAGAGAAATATCTTAGGGTGCATCTACACTAGTAAATTAGGTTGACTTAAGCAGGCTTAAGTCGACTTAATTCTGCGTCCACACTGGAGT
The DNA here is from genome assembly GCA_007922175.1 of Pelusios castaneus. NCBI lineage: Eukaryota > Metazoa > Chordata > Testudines > Pelomedusidae > Pelusios > Pelusios castaneus. The sequence goes on from ML685902.1 coordinate 1,524,879, forward strand.
TTCCTTAAGTTCACTTAATAAGACCTGCTTTTAAGTCGACTTAATGCTTAAGTCGACTTAAGCAGTGTGGACACCCTAAGTCGACTTACAGCGTAAGTCAACTTAGGGCAGGGGAAAAAGGGAGCCCCTGCTCCCTTCTCCCCAGGAAGCTGCTAGTGGCTTGTCCTGGCTCCCTTCTCCCTGGGACGGCTCACGTCCCAGGGAGAAGGGACTGGGGGCTCCCTTCTGGCTGGGACCCCAGCGGTCCCAGGGAGAAGGGAGCCCGGAGCTCCTTTCTTCCCGGGACTGAGCGGTCTCAGCCAGAACAGAGCCCTGCGGCTCCTTTCAGGACTACGCTCCAGCTGCTGGAGGCCCCTGGGGGCTCCCCAGCAGCTGGAGTGCTGTGCTGGCAACTGGAAGGAGCCTGGCAGAAAGGAGCCCCATGCTCCTTTCTAGCTGGGACCCCCGCAGATCTCGGCAAGAAGTAAGCTGCAGCTCCCTTTTTGCCGGGAACACTTGGGTCCCGGGCAGAAAGGAGCTGTGGGGCTCCCTTCTAGCCGGGACCACCGGGGTCCCAGAGAGAAGGGAGCTGAGCGGTCCAAGCCAGAAGGGAGCTCCACACTGTCTTCTCTCCCGGACCGCTCTGAGGCTTGCTGTTTCGGGGAGAGTCAGCCCCGTGTGGTGTGGAGACCCACCAATAGCAGTGTATCGATCCAGGCCCATGATCTGTACACTTGGAAGAAGGGATAGTTAAAAGGTAACTAAAGGACAAGAACTCGATGTGAGAAAGATGGCTGAGGCGTGGGAAATCAAGGAACCAGCCTGGTAAACAAAAACACGGCGCGCCCGCGTACCAAGGAACTGTAGCCAAATGACCGGGTCAGGGACTGAAGAAAAAATTGCTGATTTGGATGTGAGCCTGGTGATATGGAAAGCTACTGAGTACACAGTTTGTAGGGTATAAGAATGGCTGTAATCTCCTAATAAAATGATTTTGTGCTTGCCTTAGCCGGAGTCCGTGCCTTCATACACCACAGTGCGGGGCTGGCTCTCCCCAGGACGAGCCCCCGTAACCGTGGCTCCAACGAAGCCTCCCCCCCCGGACCTAGCTAGTTGACTTAGAGAGCCTAGTGTAGACTCTCTAAGTCGACTTAGTAAGGCCAGGTTTAAAGTCGATTTAAGAGTCCTGTGTGGACTCTCTAAGTCGACTTAATAAGGTCGACAAAGTCGACTTGGTAAAGTCGATCTAAATTTCTCAGTGTAGACATAGCCTTACAGTGAGAAACAAAGACCTTATTAGGTCGACCTTGACTCAATCACAATGCATAAGTGCCCTGACGGAGAAAATATCTGGTCTTGAGGAGCTCTTTAATTTTGAGTAGAGAGGCATAACAAGAATCAATGGCTGGAAGCTGAAAAACAAAATCAAATTAGATACAGGACATGTATTTTTAACAGTGAAGGTGATAAATCAATAGAATAAACTAACAAAGGAAGTGCTGGATTCTCTATCTGTTGAGTTCTTCAAATTAAGATTGGATGCCTCTCTGAAAGGTACCTTTTAGTAAACAAAAATAAGTTACTAGGCTCGGTGCAGGGGTAACTTGTGAAATGTATACCCTGTTAACACTGCAATTAAACACCCAGGGCAGGCCCACGGCAGCTGACTTGGCTTGTGGGGTCAGGCTATGGAGCTATTTATCAGTGATGTAGCTATTTAGGCTCGGGGTAGAGCCTACCCTCTGGGATACTCCCTCCTTTTGGGGTCCCAGAGCACAAATGTCTATGCCACAATTAAACAACCCTGTAACTCGAGCCTCACAAGCCTGAGTCAGCTGATGCAGACCAATGGTGAGTCTTGCAGTGTAAACATAGCCTTAGTGGCATGTTATATACAGGAAGTTAGACCAGATGACCTAATTGTCCCTTATGGACTTAGCTGCTATGGATTCTGTTAAGACTGGGACAAAAATAAATTTTATTCAAGAACTGATTCAGCTATAGAAATAAAGGATTGTATTATTCATACAGTGTCATAGGTGTGCATGGTCCTTTACAAGCAAATAAAGTTAACAAATTCTTTTCCTGAGGCTACAGTCAAACATGATGATCACATGAGCATTCACTAATGGGCTCAGTACGTAACACTGTGAGTAATCCCATAGAATTTGTCAGTTTTAATACTACAGTACCATTGGCTCCAAATATTTGATGGATCTGACTCTTAATTAGATCCAACTCAAGGACTGAAAATAAACGTGTCTGGTAAGACATGGGTTAGAACAGAAGACTGATGTGTGCTTAATAATACACATATATAGAAGAAGGGAAATATTATTCACATTTATTACCCTTTCCACTCTCTATATATTTTGTCTAGGACAATAATCAAGATTAAATATAACATATTGGGAAAAAAATTAAGTTCTTTCTCCCAGGTATTTATATTATGCTCATTACCATGCTATTTGACTATGTATATCTACCCTAGAGCCAATATCAAGAGAATATCAGATCTGTATAATTTTTTGGTCAAAAGAAAAGTTTGATTTTTTTATGATGTACTGTATAAATCTTAATGCTCCAACATTAAAGTAAAGATCTGCTTAATGCCAAAGGAAAGAGTCCTTTATCAGCTCAAAATATTAAACAAAAAGGACAAAGATGCTGGAAAACCTTAAGGAAAAACCACTGCAAATTCTTACCGGGAGAGAATTCCAACAAAGTTGCGCACAGATGATGCATGGAATAAGGACTGAACATTCCCAAGATTGCTTAAAAATCTTGCTGTTTCACTAATTCTGCCAACTCTGTATATTTGTAGAACTTTCACTGGATAATCACTGCAAGAAATTGAAAATGTACTTTGAGGTCATATGAATTAGAAAGTTTATTCAAATTCATTTAACAGCTAAAAGGATGAAGAATTAATGTGTATCTCAATGCAATTGCAAACTTCATTAGTTTGTGTTTCATAATTACAAAAACCAGACACAATCCAAAGGAGCAATTACTGAAAACGCACTGGGAATATTAAACACTAAGGCAAACAAGAATGCAAATTGTAATTCTATAGCAGCTATCTAATCTGTGAATGTCTATAATCTCATACTAGGTTTCCTTCTTTTCCATACAACGTATTTATGATTCTCAGAGTTCAAGCTATAGTAGAACCATGAAAAACTTAGAAAGTCTGTTTTCCAAAATTTTAACAAAATCGGATTTTGAAGTTTCTATCTTCTAGACTTCCTCATTCATTGTCCTTCTGGAGTCAAGAGTCTTGGTGACCTACAGGGAAGACCTTCTAGCAGCTGGTGGTCTGCACAGAATGTAGCTGAATTACCCTATAGCTCCCAGCAGCCACTGAAACTTGTCTGTTGTGGCTGTAGACAGGACCAATGACTGCTGGCAGTTGTAACACACTGACTAAGGCTTAGAAGTATTTAGGTGCCTAACTCTATGAAATCAATGGGAGTTAGGGGTCTGAATATGTTTGAAGATCTGAGCCTATTAGCTCCTGCCACAAGCTCAGATGCATACAAAATACATATTCAATTACAAAAAATCTTGATGGGACCCTCTCAAGGAAATTTAAATAACAAATTCAGAGTTGTAGAAACAGGTGCTAAGTATCCTAAGTAACCCAAGCAGAGAGATATTTAGCAAAGCCTTTTTAAAATTGGCCTCTTTTGGTATCCTTTCAGACCCTAAGAAGCCCAGACTTGGTGCAGATCATTGGCTTCTGCTCCATGTAATGCTCCAACATGTTGTATGCTGGTATCACACCCAGGCAACACCTCTCACAAGAGGCCACCTTCAGAGTTAAGATAAAGGGCATCCATCGTAGGAATCAAGGTTTTCACTCGAAATTTGTCATTTTCATCAGCATTAGGTGCACAACCATCACTGACTTATTTTTTTCTCACTCTCTTTCTTTTATTTACACACTTGGAGTCCACATCAGGCAGCTTTCCTTTTGCTTTGAGTTCAATTTCATTGAAACGTTCTCGGGTTTCTTTTAAAAAATGAGAGAGCGATGTGTAAAGCTTTGCACATGTGCTTAGGGCAATCTGTGGATCCTGTAGGGCCTTGCTGGTTTTGTGGAACTGATCTAACAAATGATTCCAAAGTTCTAACATGAACACAAACACTAATTCCTTGATTTTCTCCAGAAGAATGACAGCTTCTCTTCCTGTATCACCATTTTCAGTATCATTAGTATAGACATAAGTAAGAGCATCAATAATTGAATTATGAGCCTGAGCTATTGCTGAAGCAGCCTTTGCATGTGCTTCCAACCTAGTGCCAGAGAGATCTTCTGGTACTGTGGAGTTAGGATCCAAGAATGATTTGAGTTCTGCCCAGCGTTTTGCAGAGGTCGAGAAGAAAGTGTATATTTGTTGCACAACAGCAAAAAAATTTGCTGCATCTAAGCAGCAATCAACTGCAGCACGACCAACAAGATTCAGTGAATGTCCCCCACATGGAATAGAGAGAGAGAGTATTTATTTGTCTCTAGACGTTTCTGCTGCAGGCCATTATATCTACTTGCTGTGTTAGCTGCAGAGTCACGACTATCCTCTGCACTTACTGAAGGCCAAATGGCTTCACAAAAGTCACGTGACACTTCTGACCTTTAGAGGCCCCTCATAATCTGAGGCCCTAAACTGTAGTTTACTTAGCTTGTGCCTAAATCCAGCACTGTCTGGGGCCACTCCAGCGCTGGCCCTGCCCCCAAGCCGCATGGTGACAGTTCCTCCCTCTCTCCTGGCCCTGGCCCTTCCCTCTGCCCCAATGGTGGTGGTGGTCTGTGTTGGTGGTACACAATATGGTAGAGCATGGGAACCACTGATGTACATGCATCTTAAGTTGCCAGTATACTGTCAAGGCATTTGTACTGTGTAGACAAGGCTATGAGCTCTTAAGTGCATATGTCATTTTGTAAATGGTTCCTATGTTATTTAGGCATTTTGAAAACTTTACCCAATGTGGGTTTTTCTGGAGGATTACAAATATTTTTTAATGTCCCCACTGAGGGAACTACTATATACAGCTTCTTTTTTAAAAGGCCCTTTAAGCCTGATCCCTCAACACCTACAGCCGTTTGATTTTTGAAAAAATTATTTTACAGAATATCAAATGCAGTGTCCCAGAAACTAAGATTGCATATTTTTTCTAACCTTATTTCAATGTATTTATTCATTTTTCCATGTTTAATTTTACTGGTTAATTGTAAGATAGGGTCTTTAGCATCAACACAAACCAATACAATTAAATAAAATCCAAATGAAATATACATTACAGAGTAACTTTTGTGAAAGTATACATTGAGGAACCCTTAATTTATATTTTTACATGAAGGAGAACTGTTTGAAAGGGGCTGTGGAGATCCTCAAAGAGGAGGCCAGATTTTTTAAATAATGCAAGGCAACCTTATTTAAAAGAGCTGAAATAAAAATTTAACTCTTAAAAAAATCAGCTATAAAATGCCTGAAAATAAACACTGAAATTCAGAAACAGAACACAGAAGTCATAAAATCTAATTACACAAAATTAAAAATAATTCCTTCTAAAAAGGAAGAAGCTGTGCTTTTCATAATTATTGAGGCCTTGAATAATGAAGCAAAATATAGAGCAATTTTATCTGCCTCTTCAGATACTGTCATAATGAAATTGTTTCTATTCAGTCCATGATCCATCAGTAGATCATGCTAGAGGAAGATATATCTTATGCAGATGATCAAAGCAAAGATGGGCAGGAAAAATCAGGAAGAAGGATCAAGGCCAAGATCCAGCTGTTTTCAGTGTGGGGAGCTAGCTTCCACTGGCCTATCATGGTCATATATCTATCACTGGGCATATAATCTGCAGTGCCCCAAGCAAGGATGCAACCCCAAGGTGCTGGAGCTGATGACTGGGCATGAATCACTTCCCGTCCAGTCTTGGTACTAGAACCGAAGGTCTAGTAGAAAGTTCCTTCCTCCTCCTGGGTGCTGGAAGAGGAATAGGACAAACAAACTCCTGACATACTGAGCTTTTGGGCCCTGAACTCTATGCTATATCTGCTTATTGTGCTTGTTAAAGACCAATCCTGCCAATACCACAATTCTGCTGGTTTTGGAGAGAGTGGAGTGTTCTATTAGCCTTGTGACGAATATCTCACTGCTGTGGCAGAATCTGGTGGCCAACTCCTCATTGTAGGTACCTTGTATTTTATTCCTGTGTTACCACAGAGATCATCTTATCACTATTAAACACCCACCTGTGATTATTTTTCAATACCTGCTGCTTAACATTGAAGAATTCTTCACTGTTTGAATGGATAGCTTGTATCTTGCACCTCAAAGCCCGGTATTTAGCAAGAGATGGTGGGTTAGGGCTTGACATATTTATTTCACAAACATTAAGCATGTCTCTGATTAGCTAAAAAGTAAAGATATAAATTAGGATTGTTACATGGCTAATATAGTGCAGCAATTACTGGACAGTATTCTAATTCTGTACAGTTTTGGTTACCTTTTGGGGTAATTTTATACGTGTTACATTTTAAGAAAGAATATGACCAAAACCCAGAGTAAAGAGAGACAAATTACAGTAAAAGGAAGTCATTCACAAAAAAATCACAGTGACATGATACTGGAATCGAACTCATTGTTAGCAAGTATAGCTACAGTGAGAGCAGGTGTGGCACCTTAGGTAAACAAAACATGGCAAATACAGTTAAACTGCTTTCATAATACTCCAAATCAAAGCTTGAATTGGGCCAGCTCACAACAGCTCAGCAAGCCAGTATTTTCTTTTGGCTGGTTGCCATTTTGACTTTGCTCTGGGCTCATCTGTAGTCCTTGACTGCCACTCAGTCATCCTGGGTGGTCATCAGCGCCACTGACCAATCAGGAACGCAGTGGCACTAAAAGCCATACACAGAGCAGGACTTTGGAGCCCTGCAGTGGGGGGAAAAGGTGAGTGACTGAGATCATGGAGCTCAAAACTCAGACCAATCCAGTTTCCAAACCTTAGCAGGGAGCAGTCCTGCTCTGAGGTTGGAGACATGGTGAGGAGACCTAGAACAGATTTATAGATTCCCAAGGCCAGAAGGGACCACTGTGACCATATAATATGACCTCCTATGTAATAAGATACGCTGCTGGGCACCGAACATGCACACAAACTAATTATACAACTTTAAACTATAAAAATATTATATTGTTGCCACATCACCAGTCAAGGACAAGATTTATGGGGGACTTCTTGTATCAGAAACATTCCTAGGTTCAAAGATAATTATATCTATCATATTTGAAATTGAACTTTTTTGTATCACTAGTGAGCCCCCCGCCCCCAACTGGTTTTTGGATTTATAACGGAATTATATTTTAGTAGCCCTTGCAAGAGTTAAAAAATACCCTACTCCCTGGTGCTGTGACAGTGTACATAAGTGACACTACACAGGACACATCACTGTTTCCTAGTAATCTGAAAGTGTTACCTGACAGAGATCCTCTTTGTTACATAACAGTTTTTTGGTAATATTATAGTCTATTCCACTTTTGTGACGAATTATTCGATAGAATTCCGTCATCATCATTTTCAGTTCCTCTGCTGCTGTTCCCTCTTTCATCGCATTCTTTATTTGAAGTAGAATACCTTCCCCTTTGCTTACCTTCAAGAGAATAGATTATTAAAAATGAAATCTTGACAAAACAGTGCAACAAGCATGAAAAGGGTAAATATTGGAAATAGAGGGTTAAAATTTCTTTCCACACAAACTTTTTTGGTTCTTCTTTGTTATTGCAACATCGGTATAGTGACTGTTTAAATCTGAGATCAGCATTCAAAACTAAGGACCTGCCTTTACCTTCGCACTGAAATATCCCGGGTGGTGACGTGCTAATTTCAATAGGAGCACTCAAAGTCAGAGGAGCAGGATCTAGCTCAAGTATATAACATAACAATATGGCTTTTGATTAGCTAGTGATGTCTCTTAGGCTATGTCTACACTGGCAGTTTAAGTCAATTTACAGAGGCTTAAGTCGACTTAAATTAAGCCGTGTCCACACTAGGCTTTCATTAAGTCGACTTAAGAAATTCCTGTGAAGGCAGTCAGAATATATTAGCTTTATCAAATTATTTCTTACAGAGTGACACACTGGGACAGACCCTTCTACTTCCAAGACTGTGGCTCATATCCTATTTATACTGGCAGTGATTGAAAGTTATCTACCAGTTGCCTAGTGACCTAGGTGAAATGAACAGGAAATCTCAGTAGACAAGCTTTCACATCACCACATCAAACAGTAGGTCTAATTGATTTAATTTATGTATTTATTAATTTATGCACTTACCACAGTTTTTGGGCGTATGTGTGTATATATGCATACACACACACTATTAATAATGTATGTAACTGATCAAGGTGTACACATTAGAAGATTTCCACCCCATAAAACAAACTAAATATCTTTCCCACCTTACATTGTTCCCAAAGGTCATCAGCTCTGAGCACTATACAAACAGCAAGGTACATTCCAGAGCAGAGCAATCCTAGTTGATTTTCTCCACCTTTAAAGTATCAACCTTTATTCCCCTTTAAAGTATCAACCTTTATTCCCCCGTAACCTCAACTGCTGTGGCAACATATATGAAGAAAGGTGGTCTAGGCAGCCAGGATGCAAATTTAATAAGCCTTCAGAGATCAATATCAACACTTCCAATCACTCGGGGAAGCAACTAGAAAGCAATGCAGTCTTTGGAAAAGTGGTGTTACATGATCCTCTAGCTAACATAAGGTATATCTACACTGTGGGGACTTTATTGACTTTATTGGTGTGATACTGCTGTAGGGTAAATACAACCTACAACCGTTAAAGGGTGTTTTCCATTGGTGTAGGAATGATAGTAACAACACTGACAGACGCATCAGTCTAACAACATAGCTATATCTACACTGGGGGTAAGGCCAGCATATTTATGTCAGTCAGGGATTTCTTTTTCACACACTCTGACCAATGTAGCTATGCCAACTTAACTTCCAAGTGTAGACCAAATCATTATGTAGTGGGTATATAGCTGCATCCTATACCAGCTGTAGTATCTACAGTCATCAAGAATAACCCCATATTAAATCCATGTCCCATCCACAAGGGCAATGACTGCATGGAATTGAAAACTACTTTCTGATTACTAGAAAATTTCTTGCTGAAATATGGTTGAAGCACATTGACAGAGTATGTGAGGCAGTTAACACTGTTATCATGCATGCGTGTATCAAGTGCAAATAAAGGGCTTCATTTTCCAGGGCTGTCATTCTCAGCTCCTTTAATGAGAATTTAGTAAATCTTTGTAAAATGAAAAAGACAGGCTTATCTCACAGCAAGTACAGTATATTTCAAATGTTACAATGCTCAAGCAAATCTTGAGACTAAAACAGTTCTGAAATGGAGGTGTGTTTAAATACAACTGTACCTAGTTCTGATCCTAGGGTAGAAAGGACAAAATACCCTTGCTTTGAAACAATAAGCTTACATTATTACTTATGTAATACTCCCAAAGAGTAATCGTTTTCCAGCAAAATTAACTTACATCATTGAGGCTGATTTTGTTTACTGGTTCAAGTAGTAAATGGTCCAAATGGCCAAGTGCTTCTGCCCAGACCAATTCCACAAAAGCACTAGTTTCTTGGGACAAAGTGCTTGAATTTATGGCTTCCTCTAGAAGTAGCTGTAGTAAACAAATATCAATTAATAAAAGAAACAGAGATACAGTACCTGCTTCTGCAGGTCTCACATTGGTAAAATGCCTACTGATTTCTCTCTTTTCATAAGCAATACTTACAATATATGTGTTAACATTTACTGTGACTTCTTTAGGCCCATTGACTTGAATGGGAGACGCTTGTGTAAAGTCTTTTGGATGGGGCACCTGGCAAACCATGTTCTTGCATGAAAGTTGAGTGGATTATCTGAATCCAATCATCCTGTGAGTTCAGGGTAGATGGATTCAAATTTACTGTTATTTTCTTTTGGGGTGTATACTATTTCCCCTGGTTCAAAAAGCCGTGGCAAAAATTTTTTTGTAAGTCTATCACAAAGATACCCCTCTCATATAGGTAAAAACTGGGTATACAAAGCTAGAGAAGAACAGAAGGGCCATGAAAACCAGTGCAATCTATACATCCAAAGGAGCTAAGGAAAGTATTGAGAGATTTTCTAATGTGTGCCAAAGACCATTATTAAAATATTTTCTTTTGTTTTTCTTGTAGTATTTTTGAGCTCCAGTGGCTGCCATTAACGTCAACGTTTCCCAACGGTTCCTCCATAGCAGTATTGGACACAATTCAACATTTCTCAATAGTTAGAATAGGGAAGAACTGTTGGAAGATATTGAAATTTTAGTGGCAACAGCTGTATTACTTCAGATAAAACCAGAGAAGGGATTCTAACGTTTTCTGGATATAGGTGATATAATCTCAAAGCCAGTTTTGTGTCAACATGTAGTTTAGCAAAGGGGAGGGTAGACTGCTTACAGTAAGAAGATGTATGGAAAAATCTTTGTATTGCACTACATCTATTCTGAATAGCAGATAACCAATCAAACCTATTTCAAAAACACTCCTGGAGCCAGGATCCAACCCCCACTGTCATCAATGGGGGTCTTTCTGCTGACTTCAGTGGAAACTGGATCAAGCCTATGAGCATGAATAATGAGTACAAGTTCTTGTACTCAAAGACATCAAAACGCACAATATCCTGACATCATTTTTGGGCATAGCTCTCACTGACTTTGATGGAGTATTTTGTGTATTTACCTATGTCAGGACAGGGAAACTGGCAATTTACTACAGAATGATGAATTAAATTTACTTTTCAATTATTAGAGTGAAGTAATGCAAATCATTATATCATTATTCCTAAAAATCTTTCAGAACATCAGCAAATAATATCATTTGCCCATACCTCTTATAGCCTACTACTTTAATCTAAACAATAGTTTCCCACTTGGAGAATATAAAACATTAAGATCAGAAGGATACAAAGATATAAATCAGGCTAACCTCTTGTAATTTTGTAGAGCCTAAATAGTCTGCACCTGGTAGAAAGTTCTCTCTTATCAGAAAACCCTGGTTCTTCAAATCTTCAACATAAATCTCATAATTTTCTCTTATTTCTTCAGAAGTCTTAGTTACTATGAACTTTTTCTTACTCTGTGAATGACAACATCAAAATACAGAAGAAAAAGACTTACAGAAATGTGCCAGTTTTGTGGTATGTCACACCACCAATGGAAAGATCTGTGCTTAAGGTTAACCATACACTATAGAGATATTGTAACCCTAACCCAAGGCTGTACCGTCTACAAGAGCCAGGAAGTTGGGTGAAGACCCTTTCTTTTATGGGGATGTTGGACTGCATCTATTTTGTTGGACTCCGATAGCCTGAAAGAAGATGAACTCAACCGGTGAACCTGCTCAAACACCAAATTGCTACCTCCCAAAAGGTGAACTGTCCAGCATTAGAACAGTTGCTGAAGGATGCTGGAAATGGGGAGAGCTGGGACCCAGTGGTGTTACCACTAGACAGCACAACTTGTAAGTGGTATTCCGATCACTCAGGGTATATAAATAGACCGCAATATAAAACCTGTGGCACTCGAGTCTCAGAGCCCAGATCAACTGACTCAGGCACGTGGGCCTGAGGCTACTGGGTTAAAAATAGCAGTGTAGATATCTTGGCTCAGCCTGGAACCCAGATTCTGAGAGCCCCCTCCCTTTGGAGTCTCACAGCTCATGCTCCAACCCAAACCTTAATGGCTACATTGCAATTTTTAGCCCGACAGTGTGAATTCAAGTCAGCTGACCTCACCAGCTGTAGCTGTGCCCTGCATCTTATATTGCAGTACAGATATATCTAGAGACAATGATTTTGGGACTCCCAGAGAAGGGTTTGTGAGTCAGGAAGTGTAAGCATCCTGCATTACTCATGAAGTCTGAAATGGCTGGGTAGATTCTTAAAAATAAATTAGAGGAGAAGTCGTTTTACCAACTTTATATGACCAACCTGGTAAATAATTAGCTCCAAATAGGCTTCTTGATTTGACACAATGGGCAAAATCCATCCCCAGTTTAACTTCAAATAACTGAACTCAATTGTGTTACATTGACATTGGCTTCGACAGTTACTGGAAAGATTCATCAGCCTCATTGTGCCTGGGAGCTACTCAGTTATGTCAGTCAAAAGCTAGTACAATGACATTTTTCCATTATTTATATTTAGTAATCTAATTGCAAACAGGAATGACCAGCATCAGGTGCTGTGGGATGGGTATATTCAATACACCGAAATAAATAAATCATGTAATAATGGTAACAACCATCTCATACCTTGCGTCCATCTGACATGCTGAAGTGCACAGATATTCGAAAGGGAAACTCGCACAAATCCTGGGAACACTGCAATTCAATAACTACAACATCTTTGCCTTTCTTAGCATTAATCTGAAAAAACCCAACACATTAATTTCAATACAATTCCAGTTCATACCATCTTCAATGTTTCCTTCAATTGTTTGTTGCCATCACATATAATTCTCCATGTCTCTCCAAACTTTTCATTGTATAGGGAACCACCATGATTTACTGCTATGAAAGCACTAGTGAAATGTACTGCAACTATTTAGTATTTTTATTGCCACAGGACCAAGATGCTCCAGTCAGTATCAGAGCTTCATTGTGCTGGAAAGTATATAATTGTTTCTACACTTTGAGATCTGAAATTCATTTCCATTTTTAAATGAAAACTTACTGTATTTAAATTACATTTCATTTATTTATATAAAAATGTTGATAACTGTATAAACGGTCAGAAGAATATACATATTATTCTATTGTAATATCTTGGGGGACGCTATAGTGATAAAAATTAGAGTTTTGTTTCAAGTTGAATTAGGCTATACTGAAAGATGTACTACTTTATATTGGTTTGTCAACACTCTTCTTTGTTTCTGTGAATTTAGAATCATAGAAACTGGAAGGGACCATGAGAGGTGATCAAGTCCAGTCCCCTCCACTCATGGCAGGACCAAGTATCATCTTAAACCATCCCTGACAGGTGCTTGTCTAAACTTGCTCTTAAAAACTTCCAATGATGGAGATTCCACAACCTCCTAGGCAACTTATTCCAGTGGTTAATCACTTTGACACTTAGGAATTTTTTTCCTAATGTCCAACCCAAACCTCCCTTGCTGATATTTGAGCCCATTGTTTCTTATCCTATCATTGGCAGTTAAGGAAAATAATTTTTCTCCCTCCTCCTCATAACAACCTTTTAGGTACTTGAAAACTGTTATGTCCCCTCTCAGTCTCCTCTTTTCCAGACCAAATAAACCCAGCTCCTTCAATCTTCCCTCGTAAGTCAAGTGTTCCAGACCTTTAATCATTCTTGTTACTCTTCTCTGGACTTTCTCCAATTTGTCCACATCCTACCTGAAATGAGGTGCCCAGAACTGTACACAATACTCCAGTTGAGGCCTAATCAGTGCAGAGTAGAGTGGGAGGATTACGTCTCGTGTCTTACTTACAATACTCCTGTTAATACATCCCAGAATGGTGTGCGCTTTTTTTGCAACAGCGTTACTCTGTTGACTCATATTTAGCTTGTGGTGCACTATGACACCCAGATCCCTTTCTGCAGTAAAAGGCAGTCATTGCCCATTTTGTGATGGCATAATGATTTGTAAAATGATAACAAAAAAACGTAAGTATCACATACAGGGCTAAAAACCATTTATCGATGTACTAATCCTACTTTTGTAATACATGTCACTGAAGGTGCTTACTTTTTCAAGGATGCTGTATTTTGCAATTTCAAAATCTTGTGGAAAATAAGGAATATCTCGATCATTTTCTGTATAGAATCTGAAATCAGAACAGTTGAAATTCTCTTAACATTTTAAAGAAATCTTTGAAACTGGTATTTTTACAACGTTGCAGCATCATGCTAGTGCAAGGCCTACATTTCTACAAGATAAGCCTATTCTCCTACAGTCCAGAAAAACCAAAACTTATTCTGAAGAAGTAAAAATCACTGCCAGACAAGCTGCTGATGTGCACTAAATGGTCATTGATGCTCAGATTGACCAGTGCACCCAACTTGAAGCTGAACATGAGGACTGGCTTTCAATTTTACTCATCTTGCAAAAAACATTAGGCAACAAAATGAACAGATGTGATTCACCCGCCTGACCCACTAATTTGCTACATGCTTTCTCTGGTTTTGCCCATCCAGTTGCAGTTTCGCAATTCTAATGAGATTAACTCCCACCCTTTCCTTAGATATTAATGTTAGGACATATACTTAAAGTCATGCCCTTCAACATCAAGTATTTTAAACAAATAAATATAACTTGTAACTGATGCATTCTTAGAAAATAATTAAAATATCTAACCATGGGTGGCTCTCACTGCTAATGAATTTTATTAGTAAACTTTAAAAATGTGAGTGCCTGAGTTTTTTCTTCACTACTTAATTACAGTAACAAGCAGACGTTTTGCTCTCACCTGGCTTAGGAGTAATCTCAATGCACAGATATTCAGTTCTGCTGGAGGTGTTATGGTAACTGTAGGTGCTCAGCACCTCTGAAAAGCAGATCAACTGAATGTCCTGTGGCAGGAGGACCAGATTGGAATGTAAACAAAACTCTGCTTTAGCAGAGAAATTGTTATAGTGAATAAAACTCTAGTGTAAGAAAATGAGGCCTTTAAAAACCATAATAAATTATTTTACATTATAATAATATTGCCATAATACTTATAATAAATTATAACTGTTTTTAAACACAGAGTTTGAGCCTACAATCTTCTGCATATTTAATTCCCACTGAGGTCAATGGATATTTTGCATATACTAGGAATGCAGGATTGAGTTGTCTGAGCCTATTTAACCAATGCAAAAGCTAAGAAAGTCGAAGTTAAAGATGACCTGAAAATGGGGGAAAAGAGTTTCTTTTTTGCTTTCTTAAGATGTATAAAAGAGGCCTGGAGGTTCTCTTTCATAAAAAGTGTTTTGGAGTTCTTTTAACTGGAAATGTCTGATTCGAATTGCCTATTTTTGATGGAGGATTCTCTGGACGACTCAAGATAGGATTCTAGATTAGTCTGCTAGATAAAACAGACTCTGAGTATGTTCTTGAAGAAGATACTTGTGGCAGACCCTGCACAAGTAGGAGAGAGAAAAGAGAAGGCACAAAGCACCTTCCCCTCTCTTCTGCGACACAACACAAGAACCAGACGCAATCAGAATGGGAGTAGTGGCAGAACTGGCTGACTTTTTGAAAGTGGACCGGGGGGGGGGGGGGGGGGGAAGAAGTGGCCACCTTGTGGCTGGACATCTAAGCGCACTGTAGCTCTTAAGAGGTTGGTAGAGCTCCAGTGAGCATGCTCAGTGGAATTCTAACAGAATCATCCAGAATTCCTCCAGGAAATCCTGTGGCTGTGGACCCGCATCAAAACTTCCCTTCAAATGCAGCTAGTGATTGCTGGTAACAATACAGACAGTCAGCATCAGTTTATAATTCTATAAAATGGGGATATTTAATTATTCACCTATCTCATAAACGAAATGTTTATAAAGTCAGTGGGAGTTTTGCTACTAACTTCACTGGGAACAGGCTCAGACCAAATCAGTGATTATTAATTATTATTATTTTTAATTGATCTTTTCCAAAACTCAAAAGATCCTAGGCTGCATTATGGAATAACAGCCGCCAAAATTTCTACATCATTACTTAATCCAAAGGCAAGCTAGAGCTTTTGACTGGAATGAATAAGTACTCAAATATTAGGGTTTTAGAAATGGTTAAGTCCTTGGAGCTGTGGGCAGGGTTTTCAAAGTAAGTGTTAATTTCACACACTAATATACCTAAAAAACATTAGCTTATACAAAGAAACAATTATATTTAAAGGTATAACATGCTAACAGTCCCTGGGCATACATTGGGCTGGAACAAAAAGCAAATCAAATATCAGCACTGGGAATCAAAAGTAAAAAAGGTTTCTTATTTAAAAAAGAAATGACAAGTGCATGTATGGTCATGTATATTCAGTACACAAAATAGAGAAAGGTTCAGGATTTTTAAAGAATATTATTGTCAAGATAATGTCTAAGCTCTAGAAGTCACCAAAGTGGGGGCTAAATGGGCTGGGTGTGGTTTTATTTTTCTTTTTAAAATATTGTAAGGGATATATAGGACAAGTATGCCTTGAATAATTTATAACTAATGATTTCTTCCAGCCCTCAAATATTAGAAGATCAACCTCTGTTTATCCCCAAATAAGATCTACCTAAGAAGACAATAAGCAAATAGTCCATATCATCATCAGGACCAGATTACGGCATGGGCTATAGGGGCTGTAGCTCCTGATCCCAGTCTAAAGGGGGGGCCCCATGGCCCCCAAAAATCCGACTCAGGTGGCCTGAGTGGCAAGCTGCTGTTTGCCTTCAGCCTACCTGCCCAGCTTCCAGGCTGGCTGGTCTGCTCACCAGCCAGCCCAGGTGTCGGGCAGGAGTACAACGGCCTCTGGCCCACGCACCCCACAGCACCCTGGACTCCTGTATCATCCCCTTTAGCAGCACTGGTCAGGGCCATGGTGCTTGACCCCATCCCTGAGCACGGGAGTATAGGGGACTATCGGGGGGCCCACAAGGGTGCCCTGGATATCATGTGAGATACTTTGTTTAAGGACCCACCAATCAGCCAAGATCGAGCATTCTTGTCCTCAATCATGGAAACTAAAATGGCTAAATGAGAATATTGTTAATCACATTGGCAAGTATTCACAATTTGCAAATGGATAAACCTGTTTTCCTCCCACAACCTAGCTAAAAAATTCCATGTTCCTAAACAAGGGTTTACCTACAGAGTGTTTTAACCCCAAACTAATATAAACTATACATTATGTATATTGTGTACTTTATAAATCAAATATACTATGAATAACCAGTAAACCCCCGATTCTCTAAAGAATCGCAAATTGAAGAATGGTAATCACTTAGTGTTTACTCCAAACTTTTCAGGGATGAGAAATGATGGAGGGTGGAGTGTCCTGAGTTTCTGCACTCATAAGGAAGAAAAACATTGGAGTTCAAAGGGTAAAATTATGCAAATTAAAAACCACAAAATCATGAAATGGTGAATTGAAAAGATTTAATCAAAAATTTCCTTATAGCCGCTGGGCGGGAATTCGTGTAAGAGAGCCGCTGGGTGGCCGGGAGGGCAGCCGTGCGCGCGAGCTATCTAATCCACAGGCTTATGCACAGCATGGCCGTGGATTCAGCTGCTGCGCGCGCATAGCTGTATCAGTTATATGCGCATGCAGGAGCTGCGTCCACCTCCCGCCGTGCATATATACAACTGTGGTTTAGTTATATAGATCTGTTCTTCACCTCAAATTAGCATCAGCACATTTTTTTGCCTTGTGAGTCAGAAATACGTCCATCATGTGAAAATTCCTGGTGTTCTATTGTAAATCCTAAATAATGTGAAATGCTTATGTATGATCAAAGAATGTATGGGGTCCTCCAAATTTAAAAGATTATAAACGTTTTGTTGGTTTTCATTGTAAATAATTGTTATACTCTAGAAGTAATAAGAATCTTATGGCATAAGGAAGGAGAAATGTTAAAAGATATAAAACAGCATATAACTTTACTCATAGACTCATAGACTTTAAGGTCAGAAGAGACCAGTATGATCATCTAGCCTGACCGCCTGCAAAATGCAGGCCTCAAGACCTCACCCACCCACTCTAGCAACAGGCCACCAACCTCTGTCTGAGTTATTTACCTCCTTAAATCATGATTTAAGGACTTTAAGATACAGAGAATTCACTGGTAGGTGAACCATGCCCTGTGCTACAGAGGAAGGCGAAAAACCCCCAGAGCCCAGGCCAATCAGCCCTGGGGGAAAATTCCTTCCCGACCCCAAATATGGCGATCAGTTAAACCATGAGCACATGGGCAAGAGAGATTGACAAGAGTTGTTTTAAGCAATTGCTTTTATTATTCTATACTTGTCCCTTTTTGACCACTCTAGTCAAAGAGAAGTAACCACAACCTTGAAAGTGCCTTGCAGAGAAGTGCAGCCTTGGACTTATGATAAATGTGTTAGGTATTAAAGGATTGAGAATTGTTGATCCATATGTAAAAGTAATATGATATCTTGAGAATTTGCATTTTTCTTTGATATAACTACTGAGCCTCAGCATGAGTCTGTGATAATTGCTTGCAAAACAGTATTGTTGTAGGATACACACTTGCTTATGTCTACATTTGAGTGGTGAACTGCTGATTATATATTAATGTGATTCTGCTGAATTAATAACTTGTTGGTTGGTTAAGAATAAGCAAGTGAACACTACTTCTCAAATCAGGACAAGCTGAAAGCTGACCTGACAAGACCCCAGTGTTAAACTACGAAGCTAACATTCCCTGGACTCATTGAAAAGGGGTCATTCTATTGGATTCTCTTAGATATTGGTAAACATGGTTTCTTAGATTTCATCTTTAAAATCCAACTGGCTCACTGGCAAATTAATAGTTTTATATGTTCAAAAATTCATATCTTTCATACTTAATATCAAAAACCATTTTTTATTTTATGCTGGTCAGAGGGATTACCTGATGCTCTCCATATTGGGCCCAGCTCTTCTCTCACTGACATCTATGGGAATAGGATCATGTCCATAATTTTCATTCTTCTCAGTGGCATCCTTCTTCTTATTAATGTCCTGCTCAGAAGATGAATGTTTTTTTTCACCTGTTATGACAATATATTACTTAGCATAATTCCATCTACCTCGCTTACTTACATTTAACATATTAACGGTTGAAAAATCAATAATGCTACTTAGCACTTGTAAAGTGCTTTAAATATTATTTTTTTAAAAACCCTGCATGGATGCTCAATAATCAGTCAACATGAGACTCCTATCAGGTAGCTAAGATAAACAGTAGCAGGCTACAACTGAGAAAATGAGGTGAAATGATTTGGCCAAGGTCAAATAGTGAGTCAGTGGCAGAGCTGAGATTAGACTTCAGGGGCTCCTGACTCCTAACCTTGTGTTTATTTTTCAAGGCTACGCTGATCCTTAACATTAATTTATCCATGAAATACTAACTTCTGCATTACAAGGAATTCAGAGAAGTACAACGTTGTTACTGTAAATTTAAAGAAGGGGTGAACAGTACACAAAACTCCCAGATGAATTTCATTAGAAGATGGTGCTATCACCAAAAAGCACAAAGAAATAACAGTTACTTAAAAGTGTAAAAATATGGGCATGAAATATTGGATGAGTCTCCAACTGGGAAAAAAATATATGTGGGGACTAATAACCAAAAACAGATTATTTTGTTTATTTTCAAATTCTTAGGTAATCTATCATAGTGTCACAACACATACTTCTTGGTTGTATTTTTCTTTTTAAGTCTGTTGTATCTTAATTATGGTCTTTTAGTATGTTCAATCACTTTTTCCATAGTGTTTACTGTAAATTTCATACATCTACTAGTACATCCTATTCTCCAGATTCATAATTCCGCAGAGTTTGCTGTTTTAGAAACCAGAACCCTTCTTTGCAGCATTCTGTTAACCCAATTTAAACTGCTGAATTAAATCAAAACTTCCAATTAACTACAAGTAACATTTTTCAGTGGAAACAAAAAGACCGTCTTGATTGGATTTATTATATTGGATTTATTATTTTACCCATATTCCTTAATCCAGCCCTGATCCAAAGCTCATTAAAAATCAACAGAGACACCCCACTATGGTGTAATCCATTATGCCCAGCTTCTTTTCTTTATATCAGTGGTTTTCAAACTTTTTGGCTCAAGGGCCACAGATATATTTTTTTACAACCCTGAAAGGCCACCAGTCTCCACCAGCAGGACCTTCCCCACTGCAGCCAGATGAAAGGAGTTCAGTAAGGAGGCTGCATCCTCACTGATCTCCTGTCCCCCTGGCTACAGCAGGAAAACTGCATGCGTCTTGTAGACCTGAGTGCTCCACCTGGGCTTCCTTCTGCAGCCAGGGGGATGGAAGATCAGTGCTCCCTTCCCTCTGACTCCAGCAGGGACCCCAGCACTTACAGACCTAGGCAGAGCACTTTGACATGCTCCCTGCTAAAGCCAGGGGGAAAGTAGCGTTGATCTCCCATCCCAGAGCCTGCACAGTCTTTTAGCCCCATGGAAACACACTCTGCCTGTGTCCTTAGGCAGTGGCTCCCTTCTGCAGCCAACAGGAGGGGAGCTGTAAGCCACATTGAAAGCCCACACAGGCCATAGGTTAGGAACCACTGATTTATACATTTTTTTTGATCCATTTGAAATTAATTCTAAATGAAACGTTCTTCTGCAAAGTAACCATAAAAAAACTTCACAAAACATACTTACCATAACTGCTTGGTTTTTGGTCAGAACTATCTTCCAGTGATTTACTAGGCTCATAGTCATCAGTCTGTAAAAGTTTTCCTTCTTCAGCCGATTTCCATACAAAATCAGCACTTACAATGGGAATCCGGTACTTCTGGATAGTTTTCAGATGATAAGAGCTGAGTACAGCAACATTATCCACTATGACATGTGTACACTAAAAACGAGGATAAAATCACAGTCATTATTGTAGATGCAAAAACAGGTAATTACTGCAGTTTATTAGTTCGTTTGTTCAGTACTAATATTAGCAAGCAAAATAAGAAAAGTGAATTTCTTAACTCCAAAATACAAAACATAAAAATACGCAACATTCTTTTGACCTACAGTAAACACAGATTCAGCAAAATCTGAATTGCACAAGTTATTTTTGGATCTTAAGTAGTTTGCCATCTGACCATATTATCGAGGTGCTCTAGTGTGGTTTGGAAGATCCTGAGTTTATAACATATGCTTTATCTTTCTCAGCCAGGGGCATTGCTGATGTTGGGCCAAGGGGGCTCATGCCCCGATTGTTTTGCCCCAAGCCCTGAGCTGTAGCAGCCTCCCTGCCTGCGTCAGCCAAGCTAAGACTTCTCTCTCTGTTCAGTCAAGTGCTCACATGCTGGGAGATAGGGGCAGGGTGTTTTTATATCCTCTGCAGGCTGGCAGCAGAATTAGAAAGCCTTACACCTGGATAGGTGTGCACTTTAAAAAATGACTTGCAAAAAAAGTAAAGCATTAAGTGTTACCTATTTTGCTATCTGGAAGTCTATGTACCGAAAAACAAACAGTCCTGTGGCACTTTTAAAGACTAACACATTTATCGCATAAGCTTTCGTGGGAGAAGATCCCACTTCGTCAGATGCTTTGAAGATCTGAAATGTACAGAATGGGAGGAAATTAAATGCAGGGAAGTGTATGACATAAGATCAGGTCAGGCTGTAACAGCAAATCAAAACAAATGTTAGGATTCAAACATTGGGGAACAGCACAGAGGAAGATGAGGTCAAATCACCTGTTGTAATGAGAGAAAACTCCGTAGTCCCTGTTTAACCCCAACGCAACTGAGTCAAATTTGCATATAAATTCGAGTTCTGCAGTTTCTCTTTGAAGCTGTAATTTGATATTCATCTGTTTCAGCACAGCTATTAGCAAGTCATCAATGGAGTCAGCAGACAGATTGAAGTGTTCCCCTACTGGTTTTTTAGTGTTGCAATTTCTGAGGTCAAATTTGTGTCCATTTATTCTTTTGCGCAGAGACTGTCCTGTTTGTCCAATATACAAGGCAGATGGGGCATTTCTGGCACATGATGACATAAATCACACTAGTGGATGAGCAGGTGAATGAGCCCTTGATGGAGTAGGTGACTTGATTTGGTCCTGTGATGGTGTCCTTAGAGTAGATATGAGGGCAAAGTTGGCAGCGTGGTCTGTTGCAGGCATATGTTCCTGCTTTAATGTTTCTGTTGTTTGATCTGTAGTTGCTGGTGAGTATCCGTTTAAGGTTGGGGGGCTGTCTGTAAGTGAGGAGAGGTCTGTCTCCCAAGGATGGAGAGAGAGAGGGATCGTCTTGAAGAATAGGCTGTAGATCTTTGATGATGTGGTGAAGAGGTCTGACTCGGGGGTTGTAGGTGGAGACCAATGGCGTTCTGTTGTTTTTTCTCTTGGGTTTCTCCTGTAGTAGTAGACTTCTGGGTACCCATCTGGCTCTCTCAATCTGTTTCTTCACTTCTGCGGGTGGGTACTGTAGTTTTAAGAATGCTTGATATAGATCCTAAAGGTGTCTGTCTCTGTCCGAAGGATCAGAGCAAATGCGATTATATCTTAGGGCTTGAGTGTAGACAGTGGATCGTGTGGTGTGTCTTGGATGAAAGTTCGAGGGATGTAGGTAACTATAGCGATCAGTAGGCTTTTGGTATAGGGTGGTCTTTATGTGCCCATCACTAATTTGCACTGTAGTATCCAGAAAGTGGATCTCCTGTGTGGAGCGTTCCAGGCTAAGTTTGATTGTGGAGAGGAAATTGTTGAAATCTCTATGGAAATCTTCAAGAGCATCCTTACCATGGGTCCAGATGATGATGTCATCAACATGGCGTAAGTAAAGTAGAGGTGCTTTGGGATGAAACGTGAGGAAGCGTTATTCTAAGTCTGCCATAAAGATGTTGGTATATTGTAGGGCTATGTGGGTACCCATAGCAGTGCCGCTAACTTGAAGGTATAAATTATCTTCAAATCTGACATGGTTGTGGGTGAGTACAAAGTCACAAAGTTCAGCCACAAGTTTTGCTGTGGCATCATCTTGGATAGTTCTTCTAATGGCTTGTAATCCATCTTTTTGTGAGATGTTGGTGTAAAGAGCCTCTACGTCCATAGTGGCCAGGATGGCATTTTCTGGAAGTTCACCAATGGATTGGATTTTTCCCTCAGGAAATCCGTAGTGTCTCTCAGATAGCTAAGTGTGTTGATAGCATAGGGTCTGAGGGGAGAGTCCACATAGCCAGATAATCCTGCTGTAAGCGTGCCAATGCCTGAGATGATGGGGTGTCCGGGGTTTCCTTTTTTATGTATTTTGGTAGTAGACAGAATATCCCTGGTTGGGGTTCTGGGGTGTGTCTGTCTTGATTTGTTCCTGTGCTGCTTTGGGGAGTTTATTGAGTAGGAGGTGCAGTTCCTTTTGGTATTCCTCAGTGGGGTCAGAGAGGAGTGATTTGTAGAAAGTTCTGTTGGACAGTTGTTTATAAGCCTCCTGACCGTAATCCAACTTATTCATGATGATGACAGCGCCTCCCTTGTCAGTCTCCTTAATAATAATGTCAGGGTTGTTTCTGAGGCTCTGGATGGCATTGTGCTCTGCATGGCAGAGGTTATGGTGTAAGGGATGTTGTTTGTCCATGATTTCAGCCTTTGCCCGGTGGCAGAAACAATCTATATAGAAGTCTGATCTGTTGTTCCGGACGTCAGGAGGAGTCCACGTTACATATTTTTTCTTGCAATGTTGGGAGGAAGGTATCTGTAGGTCATTGCGTTCTACATACTAGAGAGGAGGGACCCGTGTCTGAGCAATGAGCAATAAGCATTAGCAGGGGCAATGTTCAGTCAGTCCCTCTGTGTTCCCTGGGCTGCAGCCAAAGTGCCCCTGTACGTGAAGTCCCTGGGCTCCAATCCTGCCTGTGGTGGGTTCCTACCACTCCCCACCCTTCCCCATCTCTCCCTACTGTGCATCCCAAAGAGTGACATTAAGATATAGTGATGTTACTGTATTGTTTATGTTGTTTTTAGTGGTCAGTTAAAAGTTTACCATGTCAGTTAAAAAAAAAAAATCAACTTCAGCTCTTCATAACAGTAAAAACTAAAACGCAAGATTGGCAACCCTGGGCCACTGTTTCCAAATGTGGAAATGTTGGGCTGACCAAGGAATGGGGATACTTTAGTGGAGGGATGGCTAGATGGGGTGTGGCAATGTAGGAGTAGCCTTCCCAGCGGGATGGGGTAGCTGAAGGAAGGGAGCGGGATAAAAAGCAAATGGGACAGGAATGGAAGGGTTTAATTTAGGAGTCTCTGGGAGAAGATGGGGAGAGGGCACTCACAGAGGATCCTGATGGGAGAAAAGTGTTGGTTACTGGAAAATAGAGCTGAGAGAAAAAACTTGTGGGTTGGGGTACATATAGGGCCTCCCTATGTCGTACATAGGGGTCTGTGGGGGAGGGAATAAATGAGGAGTGGTGGACTGTGGGAACTGGGAATGAGGAGTTTCATCTAGGGTGAGAGGGATGTAGAGGTAGCTGGAGGGGGAGCTAGGGTGGAGTCTGGACCTCCTTCAAATGGCCTCTGTTATGGGGGCTGTTTCTAGGGTATCTGTGGGGGCCTGATGAGGTGGTCCACACCATCAGGAGTGTACACAGAAAGTCTGGACGGCTGGGATTTATCAGGGGGTGTAAGGGGAAGATGTATGTGGTGTAGGCTGGGGGGGTGTATCTAAGTAACTTAGAAATGGAGTGGAGGCAGGAGTGTTTGAGGGTTGCTGTATCATCTGTTCCTGGGGGGATTCAGTTGGGGATGCTGGATGCCGGATGCCCAGTATAGCAGGTGTTGCTGGAATCGGGAGCCTGGAATGGGCTTTGAGTGGCACGTGGCAGTCCTCTCCACCTTGCGTCATGTGGTGGAGAAGCTAGGAGGGGGACAGCCTTGGGCTTGTGCGAAAGCCGGGGCGGGGGTGGAGTTCTGAAGCTAGGCACGGTGGGGGAAATAGTTGGGGGTGGGGGCCTGTGCCCCAAATCTTTTTCCTATGCAGCAATGCTCCTGGTCTCAGCTGTGGGATAGTCTTGCTTTAACTGGACATGGTACTCTTCACTTTCTGTCCTAAGTCCAAGTGCACTTTTAAACAAATGCCACAAAACGGATGTATTGCAAGGGAAGTAATAATGTACATATACCACATTTCTCAAACACCCCCCTTTAGAAAGTCTTTGTCACCTCCTTCTATAACGCATAATTAGAACTGTAGGTTCCTTTAGGATGGGACCTGTCATTTAAAAATGTTTGCAATGTGGCACTCATCCCTAGGGAGTACTATAAATATAGTAGAACACCAGAGTTACAAACTGACCAGTTAACCCAGAGATGGACAAACTATGGCCTGCCAGCCCCCCTGAGCTTTTCATCTGGCTGGCAGCCTGAAACACAGCTTCTGGCCATGCCCCTTTGTCCCAAGGGCCCAGTAGTGTCCTGGCTGGAGCAAGCAGCCACTCCCCCCAAAGCTCATTTTCCTCCTCACTGGAGTGTGGCAACCATTGCACTCCCCTCTCCTGGCCCTGCTCCTTCCTTCTGGGGGCCCAGCAGTGTCCTGGCTGGGGTGCAGCAGCCATTCAACCCAGAACTCAGCTGCTGTGGAATTTTAATTTTCCCTTTTTATTTTTTATAAATAGAATATTGTATTTATTATTTATAAATTTATTGATTAAGTTTTATTATTTTATTTAAAATGTATTTATTTTACAAGCCCCACCTCTGTCATACCCCCACTCATCTGCCACTGCATGTGGCCCACCATATAGGGACATGGCCTTCTGGCCAAAACATTTGCCCACCCCTGCATTAATCACACATCTCATTTGGAACTAAAAGTACACAATCAGGCAGCAGCAGAGATCAAAGAAAAAGCACAGATACAGTACAGTAATGCGTTAAATGTAAATTACTAAAAAAGGGGGAAAGTTTAGAAAAAAAAGATTTGACAAGGTAAGGAAACTTTCTACGAAAACAAGTGAAAGCACACGAAGAGCAAGTCATCTTCTCTCCTAGAGGTAGGTCAAAACTGAGGCACAATGACAGATGAGCTTGCCATTATTTACTAGTTCTGTGGATAAAAAAAATCTTCAGCTTCCAGGACCTGAACCTATAATGTGCTGAGTATCTTCAGCTCCCACTAAATTCTTTGCTGAGCACATCACAAGATCAGGTTCCTCAAATTATCTACTGTACACTGAATATGCATTAAAAATAAATAACTGCAATATCTTAGCCTCCTTGATCTGAATCCATCTGCTCTACAACACAAACTTTGCTAAAGAGTGGAAACTTGGTCAAATTACAAAGAATGAATACAAACAAACAATAATATAGGGACAGAAAAAGACCAAGCCACAAAATGAGATTAAACTAGCTAGAAATATAAAGCGGAACAAGAGAACATTCTATAAATACACTAGAAGCAAGATGAACACCAAGGACAGGATAGGCCCATTACCCACTGGGGGTAGGAAGACAAAAATAGGAACCATGGAAATGGTAAAAGTGCTAAATGACTTTTTTGTTTCAGTTTTAACTAAAATGGCTAGTAGCCGTTGGCCATTTAACATAGCGAATACCAGTGAAAATGAGTAGATCCTGAGGCTAAAATAGGGAGAGAACAAGTTAAAAATTACTTAGACAAGTGAGCCATCTTCAATTCACCAGGGGCTGATTAAATACAATTACAACAAATAAAACAAGTCTATAGAGAATTACAACAAATAACTCCACAAGTTTATAGGATAAATATATCATGAGAAAATCAGAAAGGCCAATGGACAAAATGAGATTAAACTGGCTTGAGACATACAGGAGAAACAAGAAAAAATTCAACAAATACATTAGAAGTGTTGACCAAGGATGGGGTAGGCCCATGATACAATGAGGGGGAAAAACAATAACTGAAAATGGCAGAAGTGCTAAATGAATTTTTGGTTCAATTTTCACCAAAAAGATTAGTAGTGATTGGATGTCTAACATAATGAATGCCAACAGAGTCCTGTGGCACTTTTAAAGACTAACAGATTTATTTATTGCATGAGCTTTCGTGGGAGAAAATCCCACTTCGTCAGACACTTTGAAGATGGGAAACTTACAGAATGGGAGGAAATTAAATGCAGGGGAGTGTATGACATGCGATAAACAAATCTGTTAGTCTTTAAAAGTGCCACAGGACTCTATTGTTTTTCTACAATAGACTAACACGGCTACCCCTTTGGATAATGAATGCCAGTGAGAATGAGGTTGGATATGAGGCTAAAATAGAAAAAGAACAAGTTAAAAATTACTTGGACAAGTTATGTGTCTTCAAGTCACCAGGACCTGATGAAATGCATCCTTGAATACGCAAAGACCTGACTGAAGAGATATCTGATCTATTAGCAATTATCTTTGAAATTCATGGAAGATAGGAGAGATTCAGAGGACTGAAAGAGGGCAAACGTAGTACCAATCTACAAAAAGTGGAAAAAGGACAACCTTGGGAATTACAGACCAGTCAGCATAACTTCAGTACTTGGAAATATAATGGAGCAAATAATCAAGCAATCAGTTTGCAAAGACCTAGAAGACAATAAGATAAGTAACCATCCACATGGATTTATCTAGAATAAATTATGTCAGATCAATATAATAGTTTTCTATGGCAGAGTAACAAGCCTTGTGGATGGGAGGAAGTGGTAGATGTGGTATATCTTGACTTAGTAAGGTTTTTGATACTCTCTCACTTGACCTCATGAACAAACTAGGGGAATGCAGCTATCATGGAGCTACTATATGATGGGTGCATAACTAGTTAGAAAACCGTTCCCAGAAAGTAGTTATCAGTGGTTCATCATCAAGCTAGAAAGGCAAAGTCAGTGGGTTCTGCAGTGATCGATCCTGCGTCCAGTTCTGTTCAATATCTTCATAAATTATTTAGATAATGGCATAGAGTACACTTATAAAGTCTGTGGACAATACCAAGCTGGGAGGGATTGCAAGTGCTTTGGAAGATAGGATTAAAATTCAAAACGATCTGGACAAACTGGAGAAATGGTCTAAAATAAATAGGATGAAATTCAATAAGGACAAAGGCAAAGTACTCCACTTCCGAATAATCAATCGCACACATATAAAACGGAAAATGACTGCCTAAAAAGAAATACTATGGAAAGCGATCTGGATGTATTAGAGGATCACAAGCTAAATATGAGTCAATAGTATAACACAGTTGCAAAAAAATGGAAACATCACTATGGGGTGTATTGGCAGGAGTGTTGTAAGCAAGATGTTAGAAGTAATTCTTCCACTGTACTCTCAGATATGTATTAAGGCCTCAGCTGGAGTACTGCGTCCAGTTCTGGGTGCCACATTTCAGGAAAGAGATGGACAAACTGGAGTAAGCACAAAGGAGAGCAACAAAAATGATCAAAGATCTAAAAAACATGACCTATGAGGAAAGATTGAAAAAATAGGGTTTGTTTGGAGAAGAGATGACTGAGGAGGGACATGATAACAGTTTTCAAGTACATAAAACACTGTTATAAGGAGGAGGATAGGACAAGAAGTAATGGGCTTAAATTGCAGCAAGAAAGGTTTATGCTGCACATTAGGATAAACTTCCTAACTGCTCAAGATAGTTAGGGGCTGGAACAAATTGCCTAGGGAGGCTGTGGAATATCTGTCATTGCAGGTTTTTTTAAAAAGGTTAGACAAACACCTCTCAGGAATTGTCTAATTATTAAGTAGTCTTGCCTTGAGTGCAGAGGACTGGACTAGATGTCCTTTTGAGGTTCTACATTGCTATGATTCTACACTAATCCAAACAAAAATATAACTGAGATCCTGACATGCAAGACCTGTCACTTTGTGCAAAGCTTTTCCTCAGTGATGAGAAAAACAACAATGGTCTGGTAATTTTTCTTCTTGAAAAAGACTTCCATCAACAATGAAGTAGTAAAACAAAATAAAGGTGGAACATATGGTCCTTTTGTTGACAAAAAGGATATTGCTCTTAATTTGTATGTGACACTTTGGCTATGTCTACACATATGTCAGAAAGTTAAGTCGACTTTATTAAGTCGACTTTATTAACTCGACTTAAAGGCGACCTTATTAAGTTGACTTAGAGTCTATACTAGACTCTCTAAGTCGATTGGATAGGTCAAGGTTGAGCTGAGAGCCTTAAGTCGACCTAAAACTAGGTGTTAAGTCGACTTAAACTTTCCTTAAGTCGACTTAAGGAACAGCTTAAGTCGACTTAATAAAAGCCCAGTATGGACAGGGAGTAAGTTAGGTTGACTTAAGCCTCTTTAAGTTGACCTAACTTGTAAATGTAGACGCACCCTTGAGATTACAGTGATAGATCCATTACAATTGCATGAAAAACAAAACTATTCCTATTAAAACTTGATATATGGAAACACTCTCACTTGCTCTCTCTGCATCATTTGTGATTTTCCTGCAAAAGTTCACATTCTTCAGTATTCATAGCACCTGATATTTTTCCATTAGAGCTAAAAAATAAATGTGAAAAATACCTCTTGATTTAGCACAAAATAAATGATTCCACCATTCTCTTCAATGCAAGTTCTCAGTCTATTCTTCTCCTTAATGCGTAAATGTTTCATTTTTAGAAAGAACACACAGTTTGCAAAGACTGTTGCAGCCATCCTGTTAAAAAGAAAACAGTGTTTTAGTTCACAAAACTTCCATAATTTCCCTCCAAGCGATAGTCCATCCTAGTGATCTATCCCCAAATATTACAGCCTTATCTACATTAGGGACATTTAAAAAATTACAGTTATTAATACTGTTTTCAATTCCATCAACAAGGCCTTCTCTGAACTGGTTTATTTCTGTCTGTCCTGGTCTAGACCTGCTGATAAATCATGTTCTGAATCAGTTCAGTTGCATCTGCTGCTCACATTTGTTATTAGGAATAGGGTATTTTCTTAGACCTTGTCTAAACTAGACCATTTTTTCAACCAAAGTCAGCTTTTTTTGACAAACGCAGTGCTGGGGTACACACAGCAATCACCCTTACCCCCGCTGCCAAAATGCCCTGTTTTTTTGGCAAAATAAAACCATCTCGACCAGAGGCATATTGCTTTTTTTGTACAACTTCAATCGACAAAGCGTCAGCGTAGACACCAAGGTTTGTTATGTCATGGTAAACAGCCTCCACATGTGTCCCATAATGCCCGTCCAAACCACCCTGGCTATCAGTTTGAACTCAGCCGCTCTGCAACCACCCATCACTCTCCTTTTAAGTCCTATGAATTTTTTGAAATTGCACTTCCTGCTTGGTTGGAAGAAGGAGGAACTCACATATCTTGTTCCCAGATGGCCAGAGAGACTCCACCCACCACATGCTCTCCTGCTTGGAGCATACTGGAGCTTCTGGATCTCACTGGCATTTGAGGAAAGTCAGCCATGCTGTCCCAGCTCTGCTCCAGCCAATAGAGCTCTGATACCTACAGCCAGATTTTTTGTGCTATGGTATGGCAGAGAAGGATTATAAATGGGACAGATGACGTGCGGAGCCAAAAACAAGGAGTTGTGGCAAGGCTATCAAAAGTCCAGGAAAACAAAGAGTTGCTTTGGTGCAGAGCCAAACAGTTGTCACTACTATAAGAAGCTGGAAGCCATCCTCAATGGCAACTCCATGTGACAGTCCCCTTTGCAATCTGGATTGGTTGTATTGTTGTGTCACCCCAAGCCCTCCACTCCTGGGGTCAGTCTTGCACTTTTCTTGCTATGTGACCTACCCAACTCCTGAGGCAGCCCATGCACAGCCCCCTGCAAACAAGCAGTCCCTGTGTAGTCTCTGAGCGCTTCTGGCCAGCCACTCATGGATTATGCAATGGTGTGACCCACGAGATGATAGCCCCAGGCTCAGCTGCAACCCTAGGAACTGCTATTTTACAGAATTCATGCTGCCCACTGGATTCAGCAAGCTCCTTGGTTAGTCAGTTTATCAAAGAAATTGATATGCACCAGCCTGTCACTTTAAATGAGGTCTCTATACACACTGAAACCACATGCACTGCTTTAGATAAAACAAACAAATGTTTTATTAGGTACAGAAAAATTTTAACTGATTATAAACCAGAGGAATATAAATAAATTTTGAAATCAAAGCAAATCATATTCTAATCTAAGCATAACACTTCAATAGCCTTCTTGTCTTTAGATGGTTTGGACGACAGATTGTTCGGACTGTCTCTAACCAGGAACTCCCCTGTGGGCAGTTTGTTGTCTTGTAGATGGATTGCAAGAGAGAGCTCAAGAGACCATGTTTAAATACGTTTCTGTGCTCATCTCTGGGGCCTCACTTCCCCCCGCTTCAGGGTCAGGTAACAAAAGTACCCATGCATGGTTTTCTCCATGTCCAAAGTCAATGAGCATCCCCTTATCAGATACTGAGGCCACTCCATTGTTCCTGTATGCACGCCTCACCAATTTGGAGTTGGGAAGTCCACCATTGGAGTTGTATTCTTGCAAGTGTGAAGGACCATTAACTCCAGTCTGCTACAAAGGACTGTAACTAGTGGATGAGTTTGTGGTGATGGGATTCCGTAACTGTGGTGAGGCAATAGATGGCATGCATATCCCAATTTTGGCCCCTTGCCATCTTGCAGCAGAGTACATCAGTAGAAAAGGGTACATCTCTATGAAAGTGCATGCACTCATGGACCACCACGAGCATTTCACTAGCATCAAAGCAGGTTCATCAGGGAAGGTTCATGATGCACACATCTTTAGGAACACTGACTGTACAGGAAGCTACAACCAGAGACTTTCTTTCCAGACTAAAAGATTCCAATGGGGGATGTTGAGATGCTCACAGTGATCTTGGGAGACCCAGCCTACCTGTTAATGCCATGGCTCACGAAGCCTTGTATTGACAACCTGGGTATCATCAAGGAGTGCTTCAATAACAGGCTGAGCAGGGGCCAAGTGACCACTGAATGTGTGTTTGGCAGATGAAAGGCTTGCTGGAGATGCCTGTATGGTAGGCAAGACCTGAATGAGGACAATATTCCCATGGTTATCGCCGCCTGCTTTGTGCTCCATAATATATTTGAAGCTAAGGGTAAAAAGTTTGCCCCTGGGTGAATTGCTGAGGTGGATTACCTTGCATCTGAATATGAACAGCTAAATGTTAGAGATATTAGAGGGGTAAAATAGAGGTCATTCAGATCAGGGAGCCATTTGGGGAAGTTAACCCTTGTCTCCCTATTGCACCCCTCCCGTTCCAGAGCTCCACGCCCATTCTGTGGTTGGAGGAACCCTGCCCCAGCCAGCCCAAGTCCCAAATCCCAGACTGTCAGAACACCAGGTGACCCTAGTCCCGGGCTAGCCATCCCATTTCAGTTCTGGGAGCCCTGAGCATCAGAACAACTGGATGACTGCCCCACAAGACCTGGCCCCACTCTGGGCAGCATAGCATTGGCTGAGCCTGGCAGTTGTGGAGGGGCCAGAGACCACAACACTCCCATTCTGGCTGGTCTGCCCCAGGAGGCAGGGCCAGCTGGCGTGTGGTATGACCTCTGGCGGCGATGCTCCAGGGCCAGGAGATGGTTTGGGTGCTGTGCCAGGGCCCCCACGGTTCAGGCTAGCTTGGCTGGTCCCCCAGGGGCCCCGGCACAGCCACGCAACAGCACTCCTTGCCCTGGAGCCTTGCCACCGGAGGCTGCACTGCATGCTGGCTGGCTGGCCTCGCTGCTCTGGTGCAGACCAAGTAGCCCAGGACAAGAGCGCTGTGCACCGTGGCCTCTGGTCCAAGTGCGGGCCAGCCGGGCACCCTCCAGTGCTGAGTGCTGGCCCCACAGCTGGCAGATCTACTGGGTGGCCTTGGGGCTGCTTTGCCCAAGCGCTGCCAGGCCCCCAGGCTGGCTGTCATGGAGGGGATCCAGGAAGGGGGGCCCAAAAACGTGGGCAGCCTGGCCTCTTAATCTGGCCTGGTCCACACCTAGGGGCCAGCCCCAAAACTGAGGCATGTAGGTGTGCAGCAGTGAAGGGGCTCCCCGCTATCAAAATTCTGCCACCACCGCCTCTTCTTTCTAACTAATTCATATGCAAATCTGACATTATTAACTTGGGTTTGAATAGAGATATGGGCTGGCTTTCTCATGTCAAACAGTGATTTTCACCTCTCCCAACATCCCCAACGTTTATATGATGTTTCACACTGTTTGAATCAAAACAATTTGTTTGATATGCTGAAATAGTCTGACCTGATCCTGTGAATTACACTTCACTGCATTTGTTCCCTCTCAAGCTATAACTTTTTCAAGTGTCTGATAAAGTGGGATTTTCTCCCATGAAAGCTCATGAGATAAATAAATCTGTTAGTCTGTAAAAGTGCAATAGGACTCCTTGTTTATTTGCTGAACTAGACTAACATGGCGACTCTTTGGAAGGAGAGGAAATCTTGTGAGACTACTGAAGTGGCAAAAATCTTGCAAACTAAATAGAGCTCTTATTTTGGTCCCTTGGAGGTGAAATCTTATAAAAATGGGTCATGTAATTTCAGCAGTCAGTCTCAAACCTAAGACTGAACCTGAACTGGATTTCAACACCTTTTCCATAGACCATCTCAAATCCCCCCTCTCAGAATTTACAGCTGCCAAAAGGAAGATTTTCTCAGTGTAACCTCTGGAACAGACTCTCACCTGCAGCTCCCTTTTAAAGTTTTGAGTTCATACTGACTCTTAAAAAAATGTTATGCAGTCTGAACAGTGAGATTAATTCCAGGGTTTAAAGTAAATTAAAATAATTACAAATTTCAGTCCAACCAACACATCTGGATCTGATCTTGCAATTCAAGAAACCCAAACAGATAGCAAAATTTCCAGAAAAGTACTATAGAGCATTAATTTCTCTGCCAAACTGCATACTGCTCAACTAGAAGAGAGATCAGGCCTGCAAAAAAACGGTAACGTCTGAATCACTCAGATACATGAGTTGTTTCCAAGGGGGGGGAGGAACAATTTCACTCTCTCGCCCTTCCCCCTTGTTCGTCTGCAACCTAGATATGAAACACAGCTATAAACAAGCACCCAAGTCCACTCTTAGCCTGAAATCTAGTATTAGAAAATGAGACAAACTGGATACACTCACTTGCTGGGAGCGAGCTCCCTATCCGGAAGGCTCTTTCTTCCGGGCCGGTGACGAGATAGAGGCTCATAATGACAGGAGGGGGTAGCCTGTTCTCCGGATTCAAGAGTAATAAAGGGAAACGCCCATCCAAACAGCACAAAAGACTGCACTGCCTGTGAGGCTGCGAACCAGACAATCAACCAAACTGAACAAGAGCAGGTGATCTGGGTACTGTGCGAGCTAGGAGCTGTAGTCTGCAGCCATCTGCACCATGAAATTAAAATAGAAATAGATTTTGAAATTAATAGTGCCCAGTGCAAGTGAATTCTGGGAGATCTTTTAAGGATAAGGAATTCAGTCATCCCCTACTCCAAAGCTCCTGAGAACAGAGTGGGACACCAGGACACAATCTTTATTTGGGAATCAGCTTGCTATTAAGGATTAACACTTGTATTTTACTTCCATGCACAAATTTCCAACATTGAACTGACATTTTTACCCACAGAATCTGAATTTAACTTGTGCTCTTTGAAAATATTAGTGAAGCATTTGCCTTCATTTTTTTGGAACTGCAAAGCTTCATAAAAAAGAGTCCATCCACATTAGAAAAGTAACGCATTGGTGTCAACATTTGTCAACGATGAGTCTGATGCTAGTCCCCACTCAACTGGGAGTTGAGAATGATTTGTTTGCTAGACAAGGTGGTTTTCCCAACACTGTTCCCTGAAGGCATTAGACCTTTTTTCAACCTCAGATGAGGAGAATAAGGTGACATTTGAGGGTGGAGGCAGAGGGGAATCTGTTGTTGTCAACCATTGGCTTTAATCCTGCAATCTAAATCCATGCTGGGGGACATCCACAGAATCCTAATAACCTCAATGGGATGTCATGAGGACATAAGGTCCTACATACTTAAAACTGCAGGATTGGAGTGCTTGTTAACAACGGGCTTTGTTTTATTTTAGCATAGAAGCAAAGAGAAATCACTAATATTTGAGAAGAGAGACCATGCAATTTTGGAGAACCCACAGGGTTTTCATTAGAAACAAATATTGAAGGCTATAATCGTTTATTTAAAATAGAGGATTCCAAAATATTCAGTGGCTTAAAAAAGGATATATAAGGTAAATGTGGAACTTCTTGCCTTTTACACAGCACTAACTATACATCAGTCATATGCAATATGGGAGATAGTAATTTAGGGAAAATGTAGATAGACCGCAAAGGACACAGAGGGAGAATAAAGAAAGATGTAGGAGGAAGCAGAGGATATATGGAGGAAATTAAGACATACTGAGGTTAAGATCAATACTTGCAACTGATAATTTCAGGAGCTGAACGTAACTCATGCAAACAGAGCCCATTGATCAACCCTCTCCTTTAGGTGTGGAGACAGACAAGTGCCAACCTGTTATGTAACTAACCATTGGCTGCTGGGAGCACACTGGTGAGTCACCTGCTAGAATTCAGGGCTGGCCACCTCATGCCTTTGTTACCTGGAGACCAAAAGCTACACAGGCCCACTTGACATGGGAAAGGCACAAAGCCCAAGCCCAACGCTTCCCTCTTTGTTTACTCCTGCTCTTCTCCCTCATGCGTCACTGTAGTTTAAAACAGCGTTTCTCAACCGTACCTAGCATTGGTGTTCCGCAACCAACCTCTCCCTCCCTCCCCCCCCTGGGGGGGGGGGGCAACATGGGGATGGGGGAAGAGTTCTAGGTGCATTGTCGTCTGCCACCACCTTGCTCTTTTGCTGCTGCTGCTGAGGCATTTTAAATTTCCTGTTGCTGTTACTGTCAGCATCAAAATTGCTTGGACATAATTTGCACGTTTTCTTTGACAAACTATACTCCAAGAATAGATTAACTTTGTTTAAAAATGCATGCCCAAAATTCTTATTAAAACTTAAGTAATATCTTCATAATCATTATGTATCTGTTTTTAGAAATAAACTCAGGTTGTATTTGTAAAATTGTATTTGATTCTGTTTCCTGAACTATTTTCATAGGAATGCGTAATACGCATATTATGAACATTATAGCTAGTATATATTGGCTTTTTAACAAAGGTTTCATCAAGTTTTATGCATAAATAATTCATACCTTTTAGTGTTCCCTAAAAGGTTGAGAAACTGGTTTAAAAAGTGAATGGACATAGAAGACTATTTGGCCTTGTACACACTAGGGAGTTATTGCGCAAAAACTTGGCTTTTTGCGTAAAAACAAGATCACTGTACACACCTGAAGGCTCCTTTTTATGGCAAAAATGCCATTTTGACAACAATACCACCTAAATGAGAGTCATAGCACCTTTTGTGCAAAAGAGGCTGTGTGTACAGTGAGTCATTTTAATTCCATTTTAAGTAGCCTCTGGAAATGTCTAACAGAGCAATGTCTAACAAGCAATAGTATTTGTCAATTTCACAATTGACATGGGAGGGGGTGCTGTGGGGGTTGGGAAGCCCCTGTGGCTTCAGCCCCCTAATGCTGGGGAGAGGGGAGCCCCAGTGGATGCCCCTCTTGCCGGAGACCAGAGTCAGCCGCCAGGGCTACACATCCCATGCAGTAGCATGGCTCCAGCCACTGGGTTCCCGGGTCCTGTGGCTGTGCGGCTCCAGTTGCTGGGGTTCCTGGTCCCTGGCTGCAGCGGGGCTCCAGCTGCGGGGACATGGGAATCCCGACAGCTGGAGCTGCTCAGCTGCTGGGATCCAGGTCTTGCCAGCAGGAGTGGCATCGCTGGCACTGGGCACATGCCCCAATCCCAGCGCCAAGTCTGGCGGGGACCTGGGGCCTGGTGGTCTGCGGCCCTCGCCAAAGTGGGGGATGCAGGGCTGGCTGCTGCTGTCAGCCGGGGCCGGGGATCTGGGGCCCAGCTGCCCATCCGGCCCCCACTGGGACTGGGGATCCGGGATCTGGCTGCTAGTGACCCAATCCGGCCCCCATCAGGGCCGGAGACCCAGGGCCTGGCCACCAGCGGTGGTCCGAGATGTGGTCCCCACCAGGGCCAGGTCGCCCTATGGGGGCTGCATCAGACCACCGCTGGCGACCAGTCACAGGCTGGCGGCAGCAGGAGCTGGATCCAGCCACTGGCGGGGGACCTGGGAACAGATCAGCTCCGCAGGGGGAACAGATAGGTCCCCTGGCCCCGAACCTATTTATGGGGCAGCGACGCCCCTGGCCAGTAGGAGGGATGCTGGGGGCTCTAGGCACAACGCCTGGGTCCCCAGCAAAGGTTGGGGGAGCGGGAGAGGACAGCAGGGAGCTGAGAGGTGCTCTTTTGCCTTTGGAAGTAAGTGATCTGAGTGTGGACACTGCAAGGCAAAGGCCGGCTGTGCACACACTACACGTCTAGCGTTGGCTGCACAAGGGCAACATTTGCTGCTATAACTCTGCAGTGTAGACAAAGCCTCAAACACCCTCCCCTCAGAAAAGACCTTCCTACCCCTCCTAGCCCCGCTAACCCGACCCCTTGGCCTGGGGCTGAGCCCAACCCCTGCAAGCTCGCGACTGGGGGTAGGGTCGGGAATGAGGGAGGCAACTAGCGACTGAGCCCCGCCCTCCAACGGCCACGCTGCCTTGCAAACAGGAGCTCGAGGTTTACCGTGAGGATCATTAACGTCCGGGCTGGAGGTCGAGGCTCTCGGGAGGTGTAGTTCGAACGCCGCCGCCTCCCTCCCCGCTGAGCGAGGAAGTTGGCGAATTGGGACTACAGCTCCCAGAATGCCGCGGGCCTAGCATTGTCTGGCCCGTGGCGCTGGGGAGCGGCGCGATGGCGGCAGGTTTGTAAAGGGGGATGGCGGCGGTTGAGGGATTGCAGTCGCGCAGGGCAGGAGGAAGGCGGGGGTCGCGCGGAGGAACTGCCACCTCGGGGCACTGCGCAGCTGATGCGCCCCCCCCCCCGACCGAGGAGGGTTGGTGCCGCTCCCGAGCCTGAGGGAGGGGGAGGCTGGGGTACCTGCCCCCGGGCACCGCTGTGGTAGGGCAGGCGCTGGGCCGGGGGCGACCCTGGCTTCTACCAGGCGTGACGTGGGAGGGGCGCTGGGCCGGGGGCGACCCTCGCTCCCGGTGGCCGTGTCCGGGCCCGCGGCCGGGAGATGCCGCCGCGCTCAGAGCCGCCCTCCCAGCAGCTGCGCCCTTGTGTGTGAGGGGCGCGGTGGCCGTCTCAGGCCTGCAGCTCACCCGCCGCCCCCCAGCTGTGCGGCTATGTCCCGCCTGAGCGGTTCCCCCCGGCCCTGCGGTAGCCGTTTGCACTGCGGATACAATTCAGAAACTTGACTGCAGGCTAAGGAGATGTTGTACCCGGAACATGGACTCTGTGAACGAAGAACCGTTTCCCATGAGCAACATTTTAAGTGTGTCATTGAGACACACCCGCAGCAAAATTCTCCATTTCTACATAGACTTTAAACGCCCCCTTTAATGCCAATTGGCCCTCTTGGCATCTCGAGATTTTCTTTTCTTGATTTTGGGGACCCTATTTAATAATCTCAGGCTCCATCACTCTAAATATGTGTTATTTGATTGATTTATCCTTTTGCCATGTTTGGAGTGTTGCTCGTTTTCTTGATTGCGGTGGATGCTAAATGTAAATGCTTCATTGTTTCGTCTTGCTGTATATAGGCATATTCTTTAGCAAGTACTTGTTTAAATGGGGTCTATTGCAGTAGGAACAATACACAAGGATTCAGTTTTATAAATGTATTGAGTGAATAAGCAATTTTATGTATTTGTTGGTATATTTAATGGATTTTTCATCCATTTATGTATAACTTAAAAAAAATTACACGTATTGAAAATTGACAAGCAAACCTAATGGCTGTAATTTTGTCAGTTGTACTACTACTTGCATAACAGATTAAATTGAAATACGTTTTTCCAGATGACCACAGCTGCAGGTTTAAATAGTGAACAAAATTTTATCGTACTGTGGATGTCCAATGCTTCCCGTGCTGGAGTCATACTAAATCCTGGTTTCCATGTTTTGAAAACTAATGGAGATAGACAGTCATCTGAAACTGTAAACATCACAAGTCACCCAATTAAAATGCTGCACATTTCAAACAGCAGTTGTACTATAAGTGAAGACGCCATGCGTGAAGAACAAATTTTGGAGTCTGTCAGCCCCTGTGGACTTCAGTTAAATACAATTGGAACAACTTTTCCACTTGCAGCATTTAATTCAGTCAAGAAAAAAACAATGTTAACACTTAAAGATGCTCCAGTTCTATGGAAAACCCCTAAAACTGACTCTATTTGTGATGAAATGGATGATCAGAATGAAGCAGATTACAATGATCCACTTTTACAAAAGCTTGAACAGGTAAAACATTTTCCCCCCCCTTCATTTGCATTCATTAAGATTTCTTGCTATTGTCTATAATTACATCTTCTGCTAACTGCCTGGGGACAGTAGCTACGTAAACATTGCAAAAGGTATTGCTTGCTTTCAGAACAAACACTAGTTTAAGGAGTGAATTCCAATTCACAATAAATCATTAATAGCACTCTCTCTTTTCCTCACAATACCCAATATTAAGGGCCCATCTCCCACTTACGTCAATGGGAGCAAGATTGAGATCTGAAAGTGAGTTGCTTTAAGAGAAAGTGTTTGTTTAGCTATTTTAGAATGTTCCATCGTCTGTCCCCCTGAAATTGAAAGAACACAATGCAGTTTTTAAGACTTGTATACTAAAATGTTATTCCGAAATAGTTGGAAATCTCAAAGCTAAAGGGCCACAGTGAAGTATTTCAGTTTCATTATCGATTTTTTCTATAGAAAAATGTTCTGATAGTCCTTAGAAAATACATACACCGATTCATTTGGCTTTAAAAATCTCAGTCTGAGTAGTTTTGCATCTGGCGAGAAAAGCTAAAGCAAGACCCGTCCTAAAATGATACACTCTGCAACTGTGTGAGTATAGGGCGGTTGTCATGTAGATGTCACGGTATGACCAAGGATTTTAGGATTGAACTATACAGCGGAGTACATCACCTACATGTGAACACATACTGGTTGCACAGCTTTGTGTTTGGGTTTACATTAACAGCTTATTTTCTAAGTTTTCAGAGAGAGATATTGGAAAAGATTATAAAACCAGACATGTGGATAACCAGGATAACATTTGTGAATAGAAGATTAATCTTTTGGGTTTGAAGTAGATTTCACATTTTCAAAGTGCTGTTATTTTTAATGTCAAATACTAGCAATACTTCGCTAAAGATTAATGAGGAATAAAAGAATGTGTAGCGTTTGGAAGCTAGTTAAATTGCCACTTGATTATAATTCTTGTTTATTTTGGGTTAAGTAGATAAAAATATTGGAGTCAGTTAGTTTATTAATGAAAACAAAGCCCTCTTTGATAAAACTGAAAATAAAATTAAACTCTCCGGATCAAAATGTCACAACTCACCTTAAAAACTGTATTTTTTTCAGAAGTATTTTAAACATGAGTAAGTGAATAAATGCATCAACAATATGGAATACTGGTGTGGTGCAAGGGACTATAGACTATATCTAATTGTGATGGTGATATTTAAAGAGGAATTGCTAGCAGATGGTTTATGTGTATTCTTATGCCTATTGAAAAACATTGTTCTACTTCGAAATCATTCTGACTGCATGCGTGTGGGAGTTACGATATGTTTTCGAGATAGTTACTTCCATAATTATGTAATGAAAACCCCAACATGAGAAAAGGACACTGGAAAGAAATACAACTTAGTAGTTGGAGTCAGGAGTTGGATTCTATTTTCAGCTTGGCCACTAACTGTATGCCTGATTTTTGCCACCATTATTTGTTTAATTTCTTATTTTGCAGATAATCCTTTGTTTTCAATGGGTTGCCTGTGAAATAAGGCACTGTTCAATATAAGGCTGGCAGTTAAAGGCCTCCAGGTTTCTTAATACATCTATACTAGTCATTCCCAACCTTTTGGGCTTGAGGACCACAGATATTTTTACAGTCTTCAAGGGCCACCAGTTTCCACCAGCAGGCTGCCCCCACTGAAGCCAAATGGAAAGAATTCAGCCTGGAAGCTGCCTTCTCGGTGATCTCCCGTATCCTTGGCTGCAGCAGGGAAACCCCACACATCCTGTAGTCCTGGGTCCCTAGGCAGTGGCTCCCTTTGTAGCCAGGGGCAAAGAAGATCAGTGCTCCCTTCCCTCTGACTCCAGAAGGTACCCCAGAGCTTAGGGACCCAGGTGGAGTACTTTGCTACAGCCATGGGAGTTAATCTCCCATCCCAATGGCTGCAGCAAGGAGCGTAAAATAGTATTTTACCCCATGGCAATATGTTCTGCCTGGGTCCTTAGGCAGTGACTCCCTTTGGCAGCCAGTAGGAGGGGAGCCACAGGCCACTTTGAAAGCCCCTGTGGACCCCTTTTGGGCCCTGGATCACAGGCTGGGAACCACTGGTCTATACTTTAATCAATATAAAACTTCCCTTCCTCATAGGGGCTTTGACTCTTAATGTTCTTTGTTGCTTCTTATTTTTCACTTGCCCTGCAACATCACAGCTTTTTCCTCTGTAACTAACTGAGATGTCACAAATATTATGACTTCAAATGAGAAATAAGCAACAGGATAAATTCCTACAATAAGGATTTTATTTTCATTAAATATTTCAAGTATTAAAAAGATGGTAGTACAAAAGTAAATAGCAGAATCTTGATATTTTTCAAAAATATGTTCAACTTTAAAAAAAAAAATTACAAATTGATTCATTTAAAGGCTAGTGGAACTGTTAAGGAGTTGGTCACTGGTAGAAATAGCTTCAGTATAATTTATTTTAAAATGTAATATTA
Organism: Pelusios castaneus; assembly: GCA_007922175.1. Classification (NCBI taxonomy): domain Eukaryota; kingdom Metazoa; phylum Chordata; order Testudines; family Pelomedusidae; genus Pelusios; species Pelusios castaneus. The sequence goes on from ML685902.1 coordinate 1,566,506, forward strand.
GTGAGGGTAGAGCTTAGTTTTAACATAGCTTGTTTAAATCCTGTTCGGATGGCACTTGTTCTAATAAAGCATGTTCAGGCAAGAAATACATAAATTATTTTATGCCAGATATTCTCATATAGATCTAAGAAAACTTGACTTCAAACACACTTGGTTTTTGTGCTTGATAAAGCTAAAAGAAATACAGCAGCAGAAACAAGAACAGCTGAAGAAGCAACAGATGGATCAACTTCAAAGGCTAATGGAAGAACAAAGGAAACTACTTAGCATGGTATCTGGCCAGCAAGGACTGCCTGGTAAGTGGAGAAGTAAATTATACTGTATACCATAAGGAAATTGAACACTTTAATTTTAATATTCTACTTGAAATGTTGAGTACTTTTTCACAGAATATATCAAAAACCTAATAGATTAGTCTCAGGTAAACACTGTTGTTTAGTTCCAAAGGAGTAGCCGTGTTAGTCTATTGGAGAGAAACAAACAGAGTCCTGTGGCACTTTTAAAGACTTCAGATTTATCACATGAACTTTCATGGGAGAAAATCCCACTTCGTCAGATGCTTTGAAGAACTGTTATTTAAAATAACATTTTAACTATTGTTCAATATTCATATTACAATAGTATTCAAATGTCTCAGTCGGGACTGGGTTCCTGTTGTGTTTGGTGCTCTACAAACACATGGCATGATTGGGCCCATGGGTTGGAGAACTTAGTCTAAATAGAAAAGAGAGACAAATAGTGGTAGGTAGGCAGCATAAAAGCAAAATAAAAGCAGTGAATCAAACTTTTCTCCAAAAACATTTCCCTTTCTCTCCTCTCTGTTCAGCTGTCCCAAAAAACCTGCTATATCACTGTTGACCCAAAATGCCTTTTTCCACTCTTCCCCAGCCCAGAAATACCCTTAGGTATTCCACCTGGAGAGGAAGAAAAAATACTTTAGAGTGGCCAAATAAACATAAAGACGCTCGTTCCTGGCAGTGATTCTAGGGATGTCCTCCATGTGACCAATCCAGTTCTGGAGCTGCTGTCTCCTCAGAGACAAGATTGCAATGGAAATACAAATCATAATGCATTTTTCATCCCCATTAAAGATTATGTTCCAATGTTAGAAGATCTGAGTCCACAATATGGACATCCAGCTAGTTCAAACACTGAGCCTTATTTGCTACCACTTGTGTAGCAGACTCTCCATTGAGACAGAACTCAGATCCTGAATGGTTTTTCTTTTGTTTCTTCACATACACGAGAGAGTGAATTACTACAGAAGCTAAGCAGCAAGGAACACATGTTATCTTCGAAGAGCAATATATCTTCAGATTCTGTCTGTGAGAAAGTGTGTCTAGGTGCATCTCTGAAAATGCAAAATGATTTGAAGAAAGAGGACCACAAAAATATTACTGGTTAGTTAAATTTAAGATACAATTTCCTAGATAATCTGGTTTTTTTTCATACTTATTGATTTTAATATTATATTAGGCTACTGTAAATATTTAGTGTTCTGTTAACTGTTGGTTCACTTATGGTAATTAAATCATAGTTAGATTATGAATTTGTCAAGCAATTGATTCTACCCCATTGAAGTCCAGTGGGTGTTTTGCCATTCACTTCAATGGCAACAAGATCTGGTCCTTTTATCTCTTGTGGATTGATGTTTTTGAACATTTTTATCAATGAGCTGGAGGGAAACATAAAATTGTTATTGATAAAGTTTGTAGATGACATGATTTAGAGGCAAGCAAACAATATGAGTTTCAATACAATCAAATGTGAAGTCAGACGTCTGGGAACAAAGGATGAAGGCTGAACTGTATCCAGGTCTGGTGCCACGAAGTCAAGGTTGAAGAATTGGAGGGGATTTGGAGAAGAGCCGAAATGATTGAGATCGGAGAACATGCTTTATAGTGATCGTTTCAAGTAGCTTAGTGCATTTAGTTTATCCAAGAGAAAATTAAGTGGTGATTTGATCATAGTCTAGAAGTACCTATGTGGAGAATAAGAATTTGATAATAGAGGGCTTTTTAATCTGGCAGACAAAGGTGTAACAGAATCCAATAGCTAGAAGCTGAAGCTAGAAATATTGAGAATTGAAATAAGGTGCAAATTTTTAAACAAGTGTAAGTACCCTTTGGAACATCTACCAAAGGTTGCAGTGGATTCTCCTTCACTAGAAATTTTAATTCAGGATTGGATGTTTTTCGAAAAGATACAGGTAGTCCCATGGCTTTGTGTTCCAGCTCATACTACACAACAGTAATCTCTTCTGGCTTCATAATCTGTGAATCTCTACTGAATGTTTTTCCTGGTTTTTAAAATACAATCTGAAAACTTCTTTCACTGTGGGGAAAAAGAGAAATTTCCATCATTTCACAGGAGAAAGCACTTGGTGTCCAAAGAAAAAGATGGAAAAGTCTGTTGGAGGTGAAGACAGTGACATTGATCATTTATGTTCAGGAAATGTAGATTTCTCCTATAGTCCCAATGGAAGAAAATGCTTACAAACAGCTAACACAGAGGAAAGGTAAATATAAGCTTAGTTTTATCCAATAGGTAAATTTCTTTTTTGACCAAGTTCTAAGACCTGATTGAAAAGAGTTTAAAATTTAATATTTGTAGTAGAGTAATTAGTACTTAGAAGTCCAAACCAAATGGGGCCCTATTGTGATAGGCATTAGAAACATAAGCATAAGAAACCCCTGCTCCTAAACATTTATTGTGAGAAAGATGTGGCATGACAGGTGGATGAAACTAATGAGTGTGGGGATGAGATAACGGTAAATCAAAATCATGCTTTGGCAAGCTTTACCGTGTACACAACTACAGTTGTAATAAGCCAATCCAGTAGCAATAATCACAACTTTTCCTTGCATAGCTATTATCAGATGGTTTTTTTTCTGTAAGCATCATGGCAGAGGTGAGTCTGAAGGAGTGATGTGGAAGAGGATAAAGTAACGGCTTTAAGTATTTTTGACGAGTCTTTCCCTTTTGTGGGTGGCCTGGGAGAAAGAATGAAGGTGTCTGTAGGGGAAAAAATGGATTAATTGGTAGTATCAGATCTCTGACATTTAGTGTAAAAAGCAGCAGCAAGATTTAGACATGCCTTTTATGGTTACTTAAAACAGATCTGATGAGTAGTATCATTGTGCTTGTCTTTGAGAGTCACTAGTGATATAGTATATTCTTTAATTAAATAGCTTTAGCTTTGCCACTGGATACCTGAATGATTAAAGAACTTCATAATGCCTTACCTGCTTATATAATATTTTTCATATATTATATAATAAACTAAATTTTAAAAAAATTGTATCGTCAAACAGAGATTTAACTTCAACATTGCTGTTTGTAACTTTTAAAAAAATTACACTAGGCCTATTAAAGCTGGGATTCTGGAGAAGAAACAGACATTTGAAGAATTCCTGGAAGAACAGATAAAACTAGAAGACCAGCGCCTAAGGCAAAAAGCAGAGCAACAGGTTAATTTATTATAAACACTACACTATAGTTATTTATATACTTCCCCCAAAATGTATTAGAAACTTTACAAACATCTGAGAAGATAGATCCCTGCCATGAAGAATTTACAACTTTAAGATCTTGAATATGCATATATCAAAATTATTCCATTTTTTTTAGATTCTGACCTTCCTTAAAACTATAATGGGGCAGGTATCATGTAACTACACACATTGGTAAACCTTACTTAAACAAGTCTGTAAATATATAAAGGTATTTTTAATGTTTGTCTTCTTTTATTAAAGGAAATAGGAAGGCCAACTTTTCAAAAACCACTTACAAAACGACCCTTCCTGAAACGAGGAGAAGGCTTAACTAGGTTCACTAATGCCAAAGTAACGAAGTATAAGGAAAGCAAACTGATGACTCAGCAAAGTGCTTCAGAGGACAGAAACATGGTTAAAATGGACAGACAACAAATACAGCGGAAAACTACATCTTTAAGCAAAGAACAGGTTTCTGAGAACTTTGCTATGCCCTCTAAAAAATGTAACCGAGCTGCTAAAACAACAAATGGTTCTGTATTTCCTGCTCAGAAGGTCATGGTACTCAAGAATCATAATGGGAAAAGTATATCACCATCAACAGTGAGAGCACAGAATCAGAAGGCTCTTGATGGGCAGTTCAGAGATTCTTTCAGATCAGAAATCAACAGCAAATTAGAAAATAAAGAGAATATAATGGAGATTGAAATTGGCAGCAAATTCAAAAACAAGTTTGCAGATATAGAAAAGCCTCAGCTGCCCACTGAGTTTACCAATACTTTTTCTCTTTCCAAATATTCTGCAAATTGCCCTGTAAAAGAGTCAGAACTTTCTTTTGAACTTTCATTTCAGAATAAGTTAGAAAATTGGGAAAAAGAAAAGGAAAAAGAGAACATAGAATTAGATGAATTTTTGTTTCTAGAACAAGCTGCTGATGAAATATCTTTCTCAAGTAATTCCTCATTTGTACAAAGGATCCTGGATCAAGATCATCAGATTTTGAAAGGCCGTAGAATGTCTTCTACTCCTGTCAAAGCAATACAGCAGCAGCAGGTGAATGCACTGGAAATTATAAAAAACACAAATAAAGAAGTTATCTTACAAGGAAATAAAAATGACAGGGCAGTTACACATACAGTCTTGGATTTGAGAGCATCTTTTAGACTAAGGGACCAATTCAGTAAAAGAGATAGTAAGATATTTCAGACTTCTATTGCAGCACCTCCATCATTACAAAGCACTGAATGGAATGTAAATGAAGAGAAAGATGATGGAAGCAATGTCAGTACTATAGAGTCTGAGGAAGAACTTGAGACCACCTTAAAATGTGCAAATAAAGATGCAAAAAAGGAGATTCTGAGCAGCAGAGAAGACAGTCCAGAGTTCTGTGAGTGCAAGGGGCCCGCCAAAGACATCAGCAAAGAAAGCAAATGTAGAGATGTTGATCTCGATTTATCAGACAAAGATTATAGTAGTGATGAATCCGGTGTGCTACCAAATCATAGTAATAGCAGAATATCTGACTCTCAGAGAAGTGCTTCATGTACGAATAGAAATAAGGATGAATTTGATGATGAAAGAACATGGACTGACCTTGAAGAAAATGAGATTCAGCATGAAGTGCCCAAAAATGATATAATTAAAGTGCCTTCATTAACTGACTATTGTAATAAAATCGAAATGGCTGCCCCAGATAAAACAATAAAGAGGAAGGTTGCTTCAATAAAAAAAGGCAATGATTTGCCAAAACAGAGCGTGACAGATTGTGATGCAAGTGCACCTCCCACATCAGACCTCATGATGAAACTCTTTCCTTCACTGAAACCTAAGCAGAAGCCAGACTGTCATGCCAGGAATGAAACCAAATCAAATGTGCGACAAGAAGAACCAGGAGGTATGAGAATAATATATACACATATAGCTCTACTATAGACTGAGCATTAAATGATTTTAAAACATGCAATCTAAGGAATGAAAAAACTACTGGTGTTAACTAACAAACTGAAAGCCATCAGTCTTATGAAAGTGAATTTGGCGTGTGCTGTCAAACTGTTGCTGATATGTCAACAGTTCAGCACAGAGCAGTAGCTTTAGGAAAAAAATGTTTAAGTGGCCAGTGACATGGTTTCAAAAGAGTTTAGCTAACGAGTTGCTCAGATCACTTTTTGTATGTGTTATTAATTGAATCTACTGAAAGGCACTCATACCAATGTCCCTGAAATCTGAAATTATAGTTATTAAACTTGTAAGAGGAGAATCAGGTCCGTAGAATTTTGTTCTAGAGCGGGCTGAAATTTGGGATTTCTGGTTTGCAAGAAATTTTGATATTTTGAAATTTGGGGTTTTGTTCCAAATCATAATAGAACCATTTCCCCCCCCACATTTTCTCACGAACTGGAAATCCTGAATTTTTTTGGGATTGCAAACTTGTGATACAATGGGGACCCGTTAGCACGCAGTCATTGGGGGCCATACAGTTATAACCGCGTGTTAAGCGGACCGCACGTTAACGAGTCTCAACTGTATAAATGGACAATGGAATTGTTAAAAAATCTTCCAAATCAGAATTGAACAGCCGATATCACACTTGACAAGTCCCTCTTTAACTATTTTAGGCTCATTTGTCTCTGTGAAAAGCGAATATTTTCCAAAAATATACTCAGTTTAATTTTATACACCGCGTGCTAACTGAAACCGCATGTTAATTTTTTAGGCTTGGGGGACGTGGCCCTACCGCATGTTAATTGAAACCACGTGTTAACCGACTGCATGCTAATGAGTCCCCACTGTATTTCCTAAATGAAATACACTACTTGGAACTGGAAGCTACTGACTGAGATTTTCACTTTTCATTTTCACAGTTGCTAATAACTTCGGTAGTCAGTCAGTTAGCTGCTGGGGCTTCTGGGATCTGCAGCTCCCGAGGCTTTCCATTTGGGAACTGGGTAGCATAGGGAGTCAGCTGTCCTGAGAGTCTAGAGTCCTTGTGCTTTCTAGCCCAGAGCAGTCTGCCCACATGACAGCGTTGCCCTGTGGCCGTGGATTGTGGAAGTCCTGACAGTCCCCAGGATTTCCAGGCTCCCCGTTCTGTTCCTGGCTCCATAACAAGGAGGCTAGAAGCCCTCGTGTGGTAGGGCTGCCCTTCAGTTGTGGACTGTGGGAAACTTAGGTTGCATCAGAACCCTGCCAATTGTTTGACAAAAGTTGGTTCAATCTGACCTGGTTTCATGAGACATCTTGTGGTGTTTTCTGATTTGTTAAGTTTTCAGCCAGCTGTCCCTAGTTCCTACTAAGTATTATATTTGCTTTAAGTGGAAATTAGGTATGTCATCTGAGCTACAAGAGTACAAAGTATGAGATGAGTGCCTCTATCTTCCGAGAACAATTCTGCCTGCTAGATTGTAGTTACATTTCCTTTGAAAGTTTTTCATCACCTTTTGCAGCAATCTAATAGTTTTAATAATTGTCAGATTTGATGGTCAATAGGGTTATTTTTAAGACTACAAACTGATTGTTCTAATGCAGAATATTAGGGGGAGGGGGAAGGGAGAGGTTGTTTTTTATTGTGGGTTTTTTGGGATGCCAGCATTTTGCAATGGTTTAGTGGTAGCAAAATGTATTGCAACATGTGTTAAAAGTCAGATCCTGGTATGTTCAGCCTCCCAGACTATTGGGGCTGGGAGATGGACCCAGCACTCTGTATCGTGTAACTACCACTCCCCCCAGCTTAGTGTCATTCACAAACTTGTTGAGAGTGCAATCCACTTTGTCCTCCAGGTCATTAATGAATACGGTGAACAAAATAAGCTACAAGACCAACCCCTGGGCACTCTGTTTGTTACTGGTTGCTAACTGGACACTGAGCCCTTGATCGCTACTGGTTTAGCCCACTGATCTAGCCAGTTTTCTACCCCTCTTTCTACAAAACCCACAGTGGTGAGATGCCAAGCCTTGGTTGACAGACTTGAGCTTGCAGGTCTCACACTAACATTTTAGAGATGGCTATGTAGACAGTTCTTTGAACTTGCTGCTTGGGCTCTGAAGCCCCAGGAAGGTA
>ML685902.1:1574456-1639252 GCA_007922175.1 Pelusios castaneus
CCACAGGAGCTCCGAGGGAGCTCCTGTGGCCACCCGATCCCCCAGCTCTCATCAGGAGCTGCGGCGTTAAGCCGCCGCAGCTCCTGCTGAAAGCCGAGCCCTGGGGCTGAGGGAGCTTCTGCGGCCACCCGATCCCCCATGGTTCCGATCCCGGTTAACCGAATGTACGGTTAATTGAGGACCGGATAATCCAGGTTTCACTGTATTTCAACGTATCTTATTTCCTTAACCAGAAAAAAGAGAATACTCCAAACTTGAAGTTGTTCTGTTCCGAACAATAAAGCTACCTTTGTAATTTCAGGAGAGAAATAGCAGACTTTGAACAGCAGAAAACAAAAGAATTGGCTCGAATAGAAGAACTTAAAAAAGAAGAAATGAGAAAACTGCAAAAAGAGCGTAAAGTTTTTGAAAAATATGCCACAGCAGCTAGAGCGATGCCAGATAAAAAGGAACGTGATGAAATTCAGGTAAGAAAAATCTAAAGACTGTGCTAATCCTCACAGTTAAACTCAAATTACAAATTGTGAAAAGCTGAATTGGTAGATTCTGATAATTTGAAGGGGTTTGATAAGAAAGGACATACATAATCAAACTAGACCAAGATGGCTGGTATCCATCAGTAGTTCTCACAGCTAAAATCACAGGCTTCATATAAGTGTCTTTTTGCTTTAAAAAAAATACCAACAAAATTACTGAAGAACTGTTGTCCTTCCGCCAGACTTTGATAGCAAAAAAGATGTAAAACAGCATCAACAAAGAACATGACATCATACCAATAAACCTATATCAAGTTAAATGTTATTGGAATAATTACATTGCAAACAGATTCATTTACTGTAGTGAATTGAATGCAAAATGGAACCTGTATCAAGCATCATTCTGTCCATAATCGTTCCATGCTAAGCACAGTTTTATCTCGTCATAGATGTTGGGTATCACACATCTTATATGTAAACATGTCTTCTCATTTACATCATTTTCAGGCCTATCCTTTGAACAAGGTAAGGCTTGTTGGTCACCGGCTAAGATGCATAGCATATTAGTTTTGCTAAAAATGTCTTAATATAGTTTGCTGTTCTCACGGTATCTATGGACATCTTTCCCTCTATCTTTATCCATTATTTGCCTAACAATCGAAATTGATCAAAATAAAATTGATTTTAGTATTTGATTTATTAATCAAAATAAGTGTGTTATTTAATTCAGATTACTCCCGTGAGCTTGTCTAGGGAGGCAAAGAGGAATAGAAAATTTGGTTTTGTTTCTTAGGTTGTCATAAAAATCCTTTCATTTGCTATTAAGTAACTTACACATGATGATGCTTCTTGGCCCATCATGCACAATGGACTTTTTCTGTATGTCTCTGTATAATAATACCTAGTTTTTATACAGCATTTTTCATTAGCAGCTATCCAAGTGCTTTACAAAGGTGGTGTCATTATCCCTATTTTACAGATAGGGAAACCAAGTTTTTTTAGGTTTGTTTTTTAAAGAAAAATACAAGAATTCAATCTTGAACATTATGAAGAAAAAGTCCTTTTCTTTTCCTAGCACCTAGGCTGAGATGTTGTGCTGCATGTAGAACTTGCAGCCCAGGTGGAAGATGACCTAAATTGGCTTTATGCCTTCTTTGTGCACTTTCTATCCTGGGCTGCACTGGCGGCTGGAGAGGCCATCTGTGTAACTAGGCAGCCCTGGGAGGGGGACCTGTCTAAAATATTGCAGGCTACCCAGAACCTTGGTAGTGCCCGAGAACTGGGTTTATGAAGGGCTTTTCTGAAGGTAGACTTGTTCAGTTCTGCCAGGATAATCCTTCCGCTGCTGGAACAGGGGCTTTTAAAGCCCCTTTACAGTGCTCTGGACCTTTTAACTGGTGTAAAATGGTCTGGGTAGGGACAAAGTTCAGTGCCTGTATTAGATCAAATTAGTTATTGATACAAAGTAACTCCTGTCTTTAGAAAACAAAAGTTACTGCCCTTAACACAAAGCAGATTTCACTTATTTTGGGTCACTTGTCTTTTATGATGCCACAGCTAATGAAAGATTTCTCTTTTCTCTAGTTCATTTGTTTTAATACAGCAGAAAATGACTGGCTTTTATCCTCCTACATTAAACAGTTGATGCTTACTTTTCTAAGGCTTTAAAACAACAGCTTGCAGACTTGCAGGAAGACTTGAAACGAAGAGAGGCAAAATGGTCAACTACCCAGAGTCGCCTTAGAAATCAGATAGAAACCTTAACAAAGGAGAACACAGAGTTAAGGGAGGAGATCAAAATCATGGAAAGATTTCGTCTAGAAGTCTGGAAGAAAGCAGAAGCTGCTGAAAGCAACAGGAAAGCTGAAAGTACTGGAATGAATTTGAGGAGATCAGAATCTATAGTAAGTTAGGCTTGTTTTGAGGTATTTTAAGAGGATTTTTACAGCTATATAGTGAGTTTTGACTCATTGATTTTTTTCAATTGTTGTGCAGAAGAGACTTGTAGGATGTTTCATATATTTAATGGGAGAGTATTGGTGGTGTCAGTAAGAGTACACTGTCAGATTTCTTCTGATCCTCAACCTGTATCTTCACTATTGCTCTCCAGGATCTTGCTTGTTCTAACTGAATTATTTTGAAGTTCAGGGGGCAAATCAGTTGCAAGTGACTATAGTGTCTTTACACTAAGGATTACACATTGAAACCAGCCAGTGTTCATTGACTAACTTCACAGTTACAGGAAAACAACAGAGTCCTATGGCACTTTTAAAGACTAACAGATTTATTTATCGCATGAGCTTTCCTGGGAGAAAATCGCACTTCGTCAGACGCGTTAAACTATGAAAACGAAGGCTGATTATACTTGGTTAACTGCACCAATGTAAAATTTTTGGATTGCTTAGGACAAGGGTGTCAAGCATACAGCCTGTGGGCCAGATATGGCCCAGTCCTCTTCCATCTGGCCCATGACTCTGCTCTGCGGGACTACGCTCTCTCCCTGAGAGAGAGTGGTCTCATCATATTGTAGACCGCAGTCTTGCATACCCAGTGCTCCACGATGCCGTGAGAGTATATGCCATAGTATTTTGATTTATTGTATGTACGGCCCACTTGAACTACATTTTAAGTCAAATCTGGTCCACCCTAGAAAATGAGTTTGACATCCTTGGTTAACTTTAGGATGAGGAAGCAGAGGAAAGGGGAGCTCAGTTAATCTTTATTCCCTCCACAATATACTTTAAAAGAGCATAAACCCTTACTAAAAAAAAAATGGACAAGGGGGCTGTGTTGATGAGTGCTATTGCTTTGGAATAAGATTTCTGATTAAACAATTTTGAATTAATTAAACCTTGATTCTGTATATTCAGACTCCGCCAACTCGACTGCAGAAAAACCAGATTCTGTCTCCAATTCCTCAAACAGAAAAGCATAGCAAGATGAATGGCCAAGATTATTCACCAGCAAAAGGTATAAACATTTATTCAATGGGAGAATCCTATGAGAATTGCCAGTTTTATTGTTTGCAGCTATCAATAATTAGTAATCTTTTCCTCAGGTGGTACATGCAATTTAATAGTCTAGGGCTGGACAAAATTGGCTCACAGCTAGGCACCAGCAGTTTTACTTTTGGTTGCCAGAGGAGACACTGTTACATTTCTGCAGTGGAACTAGGTGACAGGCTATTAAAACTGGTTGCCATGGTGACCAGAAATGTATGTGTTGAGGCCTGCAGTAATCCAAATGTATAATGTGTGGGAAAGTTTATAAGTAGGACTTAGTGCTCTGATAAATAATAAAAGAGTCCTGTGTAGCAGTTATAAAGACTAACAAATTTATTTGGGCATAACCCATGAAAACTTTGCCTTAATAAATTTGTTAGTCTTTAAGTGCCAAACAGGACTCCTTATTTGTTTTGCTGAACGACTAATACAGGTACCCCTGATAAATAAATATCTTCTTGGTAAGACTGTGGCGAGAGTTGTGGAGACAACTTTTTCAGTATGCAGACGTCCCTGATCTTGGCAATCTGGGTACAGAACTGGATACTGGTCAATGAATGAAGATCAGGAATCTGTGCTAGTAGCATTGGATACTGTTTTGAACGCTGGAGTGCATGGGGCAGCTCTTCAGTGGCTTTATACTTTTAATTCTGAGGAATCTTAACTGATAGTTGGCGGCTTTGGCTCCTTTTTCTGAAGACCTCAAGTGGGGGTGAGGGTGGGGGGGATTACAGGGTGCCATTCTGTCATCTTCTCCTTTCAACCTATATATGGGGATATTAGGAGGGTTAGTAAGAAAGCATAAGATGTCATCATCAGCATACTGACACCTAACTATGTATTTGTCTTCTTCAACTTGGAATATGTGACTCAGCCAGTGTCTAGTTAAGATTTGGTCTGGCTGCTTAATCCAGACCAGAATGTGGTGAAGGTAGGCTGGTGGGGAAGCAGCTGGAAATAATTAGTCCCTTTGATTTGGGAAATAGATCCACCAATAGTTGCTAAGAGTGAATTTTTTAGATCCCTGCTGCTGTTGACTAGCTCATTATTGCAGTTCTGAGTGTGGCTAGGGGACTGCAATCTTTCAGATGTGAACCTTGATGCTGTTTGCAATTGTCTTAACAAAAGCATAGCTCTGAGTTCTAAATGGGGTTACAGTACATCTTTAAAACTATTTACAGAATGAAACTGGTACAGAATGAGTGGCTTGCTTATTGAGCGAGGCATTTTGCTGGGAGCATAGGATGCCAGGATCTTTTCTGCTGCTCACTGGTCTCCAGGTGCAGTTTGAAGTCTTGGCTTCTGACCTGTAAAGTCCAGTCTGCTTGAGACTGGCCAACCGGAGAAATCCTCTTTCTGTTGGTCCCATATTACCATAGCTTCAGTCAGCAGCATCACCTGAGCTGGACATCCCTCACTATAAAAGAGCTAGCAGGACATTTTCTGTTCTCTATGAGGGTTTTGAGATGCTGGAACTTGTTCCCCAATAGTTTGATAACCTTCTAAGAATGCTGGAAGACACACACAGGTTTGAAAAAGGACAAGGATGAGCATTCTATAAATCAAGGGGTAGAAAAATGTTTTTTTAGGTGTTCTGGTGGCTGGGTTCCTACTGGAATGATTATCTCAATCCTCTTATTTCATTATATAATTAATGAAGGTGTTAGGGCAATTAGAGCTTTGGAAAGGTGCCTTTTTAATAATTTGAAATCTTTAAAAATAAAATATAGTCCAAACAGCACATTTGTTTTGGCTGTGATAACATTGATTGTATTGTAGCTTCTTGCTACTACAGCAAGCAATAATGTATCTGAGGTCGCACACCTGACTGGATATTAATTCTTCTTGAATAGCTGAAGATACTGTTTTCAATTCATACTGCTCATGCGGTATGCAGATATCCACTATAGCTTATCATTCCGATAATTATACTTGCTTATAACACAAACTGCTTCTTGGCTGTTCAGATGTAAAATTAACAATTTTTATAATTTATATTTGAACAGGAAAGCCTTCCAGAAAACCTAAATCAGCACCTGTTAGTGATAAGAGTAACTTTGACAAGACAATGATGACACTAGAAGATTCTTCTCGAACTTTTATGGTAGTAAGTCCTGTACCAGAATGTTGTCTATCTTGACTTTGATTCCAGAGAACAGAATTATGCAGTTATCTGCATTACACAAATGTGCAGCCTGAAACGTGACTTGTGAAACTGCCATAAGAATAGTAGACAAGATTCAGTATTGACTAAATATTAAAACTACTCTTTGGCAATGTAGGATATCTGTACAGAAGATTATACTTGCATCTAATATTTGAAACCACCTTTTTTGGTCATAGGAAGTTAAGCACCTGGTTAAAACGTATTACAATGAGATCCACTTTACTAGTTGAGGCAAAAGCTGATGGCCACAACCAAACAGATCTTATGTGTGGGTTTATATCATCAGATAAGCTATATCAGACCTTTTCCTCTAGGTTCTTTGGGGTGATGACTCTTGAGCCAGCCTAGCTTTCATGAGCTGCATTCTCACTTTCCCAGAAGTCGCTAATGTTCATCTTTTTAAGACAGATTATCTTTATGTCCCAAAAAAGTCCCATAAAAATGGAGCTTGATTTAATGCTGTCACATTCTGGGTTACAACCCAGACCAGTGAGAGGCTGTGTCATCACCTGCCTTTCAACTTGGTCTCTCACAATGCTTTGATGCTGTAGCTTCTAACGTGAGGTCCCTCACAGACACACTTTTTAAATTCCAGAGGGGTAGCCGTGTTAGTCTGTGTACAGCAAAAACAATGAGGGGGCATCTACACTGGAGCCTTAGGTCAACTTAAGGAAGGTTAAGTCAACCTACAGACTCCTGCGTCCACATTGGGCTTTTATTAAGTCGACTTAAGTGCTTCCTTAAAATCGACTTTATTAAGTTGACTTAATCCAGTGTAGCTAGGGAGTGCCCTTAAGTTGACCTAATTGGCCTCCAGGCCCCCTCCCAACTACCCACAATGCAACACTCCACCATCAACCTATCACCTGCCAGTGTGGACACAGGCAGTCGACAGGAGTGTTCAGTATGGACTCTCTAAGTCGACTTAACAAGGCAGACTTTAAGTTGACCTTGTTAAGTTGACTTAACAGAGCCTCCAGTGTAGACATACCCTGGGAGTCCTGTTGCACCTTAAAGACTAACAAATTTCTTCGGGCGTAAGCTTTCGTGGGCTCCAACCCACTTTGTCAGAAGTGGCTGTGTATAGCTGCAGCCTGCCAACACACTCCAGTCACACTGCCTTCCACTAGTCTCGGTTACCACTTGCATGGTGATCCTAACACACTTCCCCCCAAAACCTGTTCTGCACTGTCCAGCCCTCTTCTGGAAAGTTGATATTTTAGGTCTCATGCTCCTCTAAGGAGATCAATAGCCAACAATTTGCTACTGTAAATGAAGTTACCCACACAGTTCAGTTAAGACAAAACTAAAGATTAGTTTTGGTCAATGAATAAACAAGTTTAACTACAAAGAGAAATTTTACACGCCTAATAGTACAAGGTGTTGAAGTAGAAATGGTTATAAAAGAAATAGAGATAACACTTCCTTGCATTCAGGGCTGTCCCTGGGGGGAGCGGGGCCCAGGGCCAACAGGTCGGGGGGAGGCCAACTCCATCCCCACCCTGGAAAGGGGAAGGGAGGCCCAGGTTCACCTGCTCCCCTGCCCAGGAGCCAGGCAAGCCTCGGCTCCCAGCAGCGGCGCACCCTTGGGTCCCTGGCTGGGACCCGCAGTAGCAGGCCCTAGCTGAAGCTGCGGCCATGAGCCGGCCCCAGGGACGGGTCCTGAGGCCCCACCGCTGGCCGAGGCCGACCATGTGGGGCAGGCCAGGCCGGCCCAGAGAGGCTGGGCCCCGCACTGCCCTGCCCCTGGGCCTGCCTGCTCCGCCCCGGGGGCAGATACGGCTGGCAGAGCCTCCCATCCTGCTGCCTTTGGCAGGGGCAGGGCAAAGTGCGGTCGTGCGGGGCGCCCACACTGCCCCCAGCTGGGAACGGAACAGTGCAGGGCCCACATAACCACGGGGCCCAAGGTGATCACCCCGTTTGCCCCCCCCCCCCAAGGACAGCCCTGCTCCTATTAAAACTTAATATGCTAGACTTGATTCAAGGTGAAATCCCTTACCACATGTTCTCAGTAACATTGCTCTCCAAAATTCTCAGGCCAGGAATTATTCCCAAAGTTCAAAGGCTTTTTCTTTTTTGTTTTTAACGTGAAAGAGCTAGAGTTGCATAGGGAAAGATACCTTGGAGTGTTTTTACCCCTCACTTTAGATCATAGTCCAGTTCCCCTTTTAAATACATTTTTCTGAGAGTGAAGTGATGGTCTTGTGGTGACTAAGGCTTAATGCTGCTGTTTGCTAAAATGCAGAACTGTTTACTCCCACAGCCCTTCCTTGCCAAAAAATGGCCACTTGATAGGTGAGATTGCTCAACTTCGACATCCAGGCAAGAGGCATCAGCTTGTCTTTTTTGTCTTGGAGAACAAATGATATATCTGTGCATATTTTGTACAAATATTATTACAACAGGCTGTGAATATAGGGTTGCATTTTGTTACAGTTGCTTCCTAGAGAAATCTTTTAATTTCAGGACATGTCCTATACTGAAACATGTGTGCCATCAGAGTCCCCTACTCCTGTGTTTACAGACAGTGAAGAAATACAGGGAGAAATTAACTATCCTGATGGAAAGGTAAGATCGGATTTCTTCTAAGAGGCTACAGATCTTGGCAATTACTTCACTCTGCCAGGGGAATTCACCTGTGTCAGGGCTGCATTGCAGCTCTTGTTCAATTTATATATGAGTCTGCTGTGTGGGAGTCCCTTTCATTTGTGAGGCATTTAGAATCTAAAGATAGATGTTGTTAAACTGAACACCTAAATTACTCTCTCATAAAAACAGTTCCATATATCCACTTAGGATGTTTTCTTGCTTGAGTTCAATTGGAAATGACCCAAACTAGCAAAAAAGGAAAATGAAATTCTCATTTGTTCCTTGTATTCTGCCCATCATTCTTTTAGTGTCTGGCTTTTGTCCTATACTTATAAGTTCTTTGGCTCAGGGATTATCTTTTTATTTTGTTTGTACAGAGCCTAACTTAACCATCAGTTTGCATGACTGAAGCTCTCAGGTTTTTTTGATAATACAAATATTTCCAACATGTCTGCTTAAAATAAATAAGCCCCTTTAAATGGGCCAGGTGCCCATTTAAAGAATTTATATTTAAGGGGAAAGAATAAAGTTTCTTTGCTTATGGGAGAAATGGTTTGACAAAAATGCAAGGAACTGTTCCAGGGATGTGGCTAACATTCATAAATGGTCATTCCCATATCCTGGTTCCACAACAGGTTCTCTGGCTGCATTTTTATTACTACTGTTGGGTCAAAGCAGTCTATTGAAAATCAGGGCTGGATGAGAAGAGCAAACAAATACACTGACTGTCAAAGATAACACTTCAATCCTAAATTCTGAGTAAAAGTCAGGCAAATATTCTTCATCTGAAAAGTGGCTTGCCCATCAATAGTTAGAATCCTCTGACTGCTAAAATGGCCAAAACTTCATTTTAATTGAAGCTGTTGTTGAAAACTCAATTAATATACTAGTTTATTACTGAACATCCACTTTTATGTAATTTATCTTTTAGGTTGAAAAGGTTTTAAAAAATGGCTGTCATCTTATATTTTTCCCTAATGGAACACGGAAAGAAGTGAGTTCAGATGGAAAGACCATAACTGTAACGTTCTTTAATGGGGATGTGAAACAAGTTATGCCAGATCAAAGAGTGGTATGTATCCATATTATCTTCCCAACGGTTTATATGGCCAGAATTTCTTAGACACTTACGATCTCTTCTTCTCTACAGATTTACTATTATGCAGATGCCCAGACAACTCATACTACCTATCCTGATGGGTTAGAAGTCTTGCATTTCTCAAATGGGCAAATAGGTAAAAAATAGGAATCTTTATCTGTATACTTTTATTTAAAGTTTTTCTATAGTTATTTTGAAACAAAATATGAACATTGTTACAGAAAAGCATTACCCTGATGGAAGGAAAGAAATTACGTTTCCTGACCAAACTATTAAGAATTTATTTATGGATGGGAGAGAGGAAAGTATTTTTCCAGATGGCACTATTGTTCGTGTACAGAGGTAAACTTTTACTTTAAAATATATCCTACAGATTTCTGCATGGGAGAGAAAGTGTCTTTGGCACAATGAAGTTAATCCACCCTTCTGTGAATACTTATTTTCTGTGTGCAATGCTTGTCTTCAAGTTAAGGGTGAAAAAGTTAAGGGTATGAAAAAGGGCGAAAAATGTGTATTACTGTGTGTTAGATCTATTAGTAATAGAAAAGACTTCTTTAAAACCTTATTCGGGGCTTTAAAAGCTTACATTAGAAAATGTTTGATATGTCGGATATAAAGACAAAATGTAGCATTTTATACTGAATGTATACAAAGTACAAGCACTTTCCTTTTGGAAGTGAAGAGTAACCATTCATTTAGTGGTATGTATTAAAATGGGCCCCAAAACAAGAAAGCGCTTTAGCACATGCTTAAGTACTTCTCCTGAATCGGGGCCAAATATGTGGGCCTTCCACTGCTTCAAGTAGGAGGATAAGCTATGTTCTGTACCTTTGATTTAACTAAACCATGAATAAACTTGCCAAAGCAATGACCCATACTTTCACTCTTGAGTGCTGGCTGCCTTTCCTTCCTTGATATAACTTAAAAAAAAAAAAAAAAGGGCCTTCGGAATGCAGCTTTAGTATTGTTTAAAATGATCTGCAACAATAGTAATCAGGTGACATGGTATTTAGCAACTATATTTTGATTTAATGAATGTTTGGTTTTGACAACTGTAAAGTTCTGGAATAATAGCGCATGCTCTTTTAGAATCTTTACAAAGTTTTGCATTCAATTAAATTCCTGCCTCCTAACAGTTTGTTAGTATGGTGTTACTGATAGGGTCAGCCTTAAACTGAAATTCCATGTACAGTGCTTTGTGTATGTTATATTTAATTGTATTCACTCATTTAATGCAGAGATGGAAGCAAAACTATAGAATTTAACAATGGCCAGAGAGAGCTGCATACATCACAGTTCAAGAGACGTGAATATCCAGATGGCACAGTCAAGACTGTGTATGCGAATGGACACCAGGAAACAAAATATGTCTGTGGGAGAGTAAGAGTTAAGGACAAGGATGGTAATATTATAATGGACACCAAGTTATAACATATGCCACTCGTCAAAGCATCAACCACACTTAGCATAAGTGTATATTTGTTTATAGTGGTTAAACTTTACCTGATGTACATATTGTACATAAGTTTGTGTTCGTCTAAAATAAATTTATTTTTAAAATAAACAGTGAAAGTAAGATGTTTCTGACTTGGTCTGTCAAAAGGGCTTATTCTGATAAATTTCAATCTGCTTTCATATGCGAGTTAAGCAGCTAGTTCCTAAACTTTCGAGTCGTATACATCTAATTATTTCTCAGTAGATACAAGCCTTGCAGGTGGAAGAAGTCAAGTTCTGGTGTCAACTACAGGAGTTGCAGGCTGAAGTAATTAAAAGCTTATGCCTAAGGACTCAGTTAGGTCCTAGGTTAGGTTTAGTATCTCTCTCCAGTGTCTAACTGCCAGCTGGTAAGGTTTTTGGTGCTGGCGCTCCTAACTAGCCAGGAATATGAGAGGTAAGCTCCATGTAATGCTACAAGATTACCTGAAACAGAATCTAAGCATGAGTGGTGCTTATTTTATTTGGGAAGCATGTGAACTGTGAAAAACATTTGTTGATACTTGGGACTTGCTAAATGGAGATGTCGCATAGGAAGAAGTTACTTACCTTACAGTAACCTGAGTTCAAGTTATATGTTATGGGCCTAGGGATGCTCCTGTGTCAGGCACTCTCAATCAGACAGCATAGTGTCTGCAGTGCCTCTTGCTGTGTGTGTGGGGGGGGGGGGGGGGGGGCAGCCTGCCACCAAGCAGTTCATTTATTGTGAAGCTGAATGACACAGCAGGGGTAAAGGACGGCAGAAGGTGGAAAACTCCTAGGGCCAAACATCTAAGACTGCAAGCTCCTGTAAGGTAAGTACCTATTCCTTCAGGTACAGGTCTTTGGAGGCTCCACCATAGGAGCCTCCTAAGCTGTAAGTCAATGAGGTGGAGAGTGTCCTGGAGGAGTGCAATACCAACAACTCTTGTCTCTGGAAGAAGGTATGATAGCATTGTGCTGAGCAAAAATATGGATAGAAGGCAAAGGAATAGTCCTGCATCCTTCAGTATTGCTATAGCTGTGGACTGTGCTTTTACTCTGAGGGGGCTTCACCCTTGCATTTTCATAGGTCAAGAGCAATGTTCCCTCTACGGTTTGGCAACTTGTGTGCAAAATTTTCAACCAATGTGCAAAACTTTTTCTGAATAAAATTTTTGTGCAAACTCAGGCAACAGAAATTCTTGAAAAATATAGAACAATGAAAAATTAATGTTATTTAAAATTGTTTTTATTAATAATTTACATGTATTTTATACTTACGTGACATGTCTCATCAAAGAAGAGCGGCAAAGAAGAAAAGGGATGGTTGGTCAAAAGAGTGCAGGGGAGGGGAGAGTGTGGGGACAAAGGCCATGGTGACAAGAGAGGGGAGGGGAAGGTGGGGTGGCTGGCAGAGGAGACTAAGGGCAGGGCAGGGGGTGGCAAGAAAGGGAAGGGGAGAGGTGGCGTGGCTGGCAGGAGAGAATGTGGGGAAAAGGGCAGGAGTGCAGTTCCCCTTTCCTCCCTAGCATCTCACAGTGCCCAGCCCCTCCACTCCTGGGCCCCATTCCTTCTGCAATCATCGCCTGCCCGCAGCCCCTTCCGCCCACAGAAAGAAAAAAGAAACAGAGAAAGTAAGATGGAAGAGAAAAAGAAAGGCAGAGAAAGAAAAGAGGAAAAAAGAAAGAAAGGAAGGGAGAGAGAGAGAGAAAGGAAGGAAACAAAAAAAAGAAAAGGAAGGAACAAGGCAGCCCTGGAGCCCAGCCGCCGGGCTCAGGGGGCCGCCGGGCTGTGCGGGGGTGTCTCATTCCTGCGCAGGGGGTTTGACAGCCGCTGTGCGGCTGCGCACCCGCGCAGCTTAGAGGGAACATAGGTCAAGAGGCAACCTGAAACCCACTTTGACAACCTTTGTGTGGAAATAGAAAGGCCCTTCATCCTATCTGCAACTGAATCAAATAGCCAGGGAGTGCCCTGAAATGGTTTATGTCCTGTTCAGATACAAAGCATGGGTTTTTCTGACATCCAGTGATTGAGATCTTTATTCTTCCCCAAAACCATGAGGTTTTGTGCAGAAAGCTGGCAGGCCAATTTCCTGGTTAATGGTTCCATGGAGACCATTGGGAGGGAGCTAGGATGAAGACAGCGTAACTTTGGCTTTGCAGAAGTTGTGCACTATAGCTCCAAGAGTGCTCCCACATCTCCCAATCACCTTGCTGAGTGATTTTAAAGGAGAGATTAGAGGAGGTCACAGGTTCCATTGTTTCAAAGGGATTTTTCTTTAGGGTGTTTAAAATCAGGCTGAGGTCTCAGTGTGGGGCAGATTGCCAAACAGAAGAAAACAAATTCCAAACGGGGAGCCATGTTAGTCTATTGTAGAAAGACAACAGAGTCTTGTGGCACTTTTAAAGACTAACAGATTTATTAATCGCATGAGCTTTCGTGGGAGAAAATCCCACTTCGTCAGACGCTTTGAAGATAGGAAAGTTACAGAGTGGGAGTTTCATAGGCTTGTATATCTAGTTCCTGGAGCATGGCCAAAGACAGAAGTAGTAGCTTAGGTTAGTGGAAAGCTGTGATAGCCAGCTGTACTCAGATGGGGCACATTGAGACACCCTGTATTATACTAATGCATAGTCCAGGCTCTTAGAAAGTAGAACATCCAAGGCTAGAGAAGATGAAAAGGAGCACAAGAATTGGAAGTGCTTCCACTGCTGGAGGTGACTCTTGTGAATACTGGGCTTTATACTGCACTAAGTGTGAAAAGGGTAATTCCATGCTTAAACCAGTGAGAAGCAATGCTCTTAGATTCAGCAAGGAGGAATTGGGGTGGCTGAGGACTCTCGGTTTTGTGTCAATAAGCCTTCATAATAGGAAGTCTTAGGAGTGTGATGCTGTGGGCATACCACTTGCTGCTCCTCAGGGCAGCTTGAGAAGGGTCTTGAAGATTTAACGGCATAGGAGGTTAAAGCATAGAAAGGTCAGGGCCATAGTGTTATCAGAGATCGTCCACTGAGACCCATCCCAATGTGTTGTCTTCAAAAGGTATGGGACGCAAGACAGGAATTCCAACACAGACCAACATCTAACAGAGTCCAACACCTTCCAAGCAGTGTGGTGGACAGGCTGTGTTCATATCCACGTCTGTAGGCATCTGAGGTGCCCCTTTGTGTAAGGAGTCACATGGAGGCTGACGTGGCGACGTCCTCACTATTTATGGGCAGCACGGTAATGTTGAAATTAGGTTGACTCTTGCTTGTTGTCCAGAGTAGCTCCTACAAATTCTATTCACCATTTTGCAGTTAATATGGATTTTTCAGATTTGTGTTTGATGCAGTGCCTCAGAATTTGGAATACTGTTACTGTTCTGGATGCTGCCATCTAGCCCTCTTGGGGCAACCAGTCTGAGAAGCCATCCAGGCAAACATAGGAACACTGATATTCTTTGAGTATTGTCCCCGTGGTGCTCTACTCAATGTGCACTGATGTGCTTCTCATCCTAGATTGGAGATTTTTTCAGCAGAGCCTGTGGGGCTGCACGCTTGCTGTGGGTGGCAAGCGGTGCCTTGCGTGCTTTTTCTGGCAAGTGCAAGGCCCCAACCCCTCAATTCCTTTTCAACCACTGTTGGTTTGAGATGGAGCCTGCAGCAGTTCTCACAGCCCGATTTGAATTTAGCCTTAGTTTTATAGTTTTCTCCACAGTTATTTAGCCAGTTTTAGTGGTAGTTCTTCCTCTCCTATCTACCCGTATAAAATATAAAATTCTACTTTCCTTTCCCTCAGACCCATAGCAAGTTTGTACGTACCGTGTTTCCCCGAAAATAAGACAGGGTCTTACATTAATTTTTCCTCAAGAAGACACCCTAGGGCTTATTTTCAGGGGATGTCTTATTTTCGGGGTGCATGGGTTGTGCAGATACGCTGCATAGCCATGCCCATCACTAGGTCTTATTTTTGGGGTAGGGCTTATATTGCGCAAATGCTTAGAAATCCTGCTAGGGCTTATTTTATGGGTAGGTCTTATTTTCGGGGAAACACGGTAGTATGCCGGCTTTAAGCATTGTGCCTCCTGCAGGGATGCTATGCCTTCTTCGGATGGCCATGCTGAATGTATTTGATGCCTGAGCGGGGGACACCTCCCTCAGAAATGTCCGCACTGTAAAACTTTGAAATCGAGAGTCAGGTGTAACAGAGACCTCCAGCTCAAACTGATACTTATGGAGGGGTCAGTGAGACTTGTCTCAGATCCAGCGCTTCGGAAAAACCAAAATAGGCACTCTTCTCCTCCATTTCCTGCCATTAAGAAAAAAATACTCGGAGAAAGGAGCTGGTACCAAAGAGACTGGTGGATCCTCATATACAAAACTTCCCTATTCAGGGGAATATCCTCAGAGCTCAGATATTGGGCAAAAGGATAAGAGTAAGCAGCTCCCACCAACACTACCAATGGCTATGGTGCATTCAACCACCGTAATGGCAATAACACTGGCACCGATCTCGATGTTGGCACTGATTGCACCTCAGTTGCCCATTGTGGTAGCGAACCCGATCACTGATCATGCACTGACCACGCCTCTGATGCCCAAGGCACCTATACTGGCACTGGTGCAGACTCAACTCCAAGCACTGTTGTGTTCATCGCAATCAGACTTGTCGGTACCACATCAGAGTTCAGTGCTGTCCTCACAGACTCCAAGAAAACACAAAAAAATCCACAAAAAGGTGGCACCGTCGGGAAGAGGAAGAACCATGCACCTCTTCTCCAATTTCACCTTTATATGGTGCCAACACCTCTCCAGGGCACCTTAGCCAAGGGGATCAATTCTCCCCCCACATCCTTGTCCTCAGATGACAACTTGGATGACAAATGCCATTTTTTTACTTCAACATTCACCCAAGAGACATTATTCATGGCCTTCTCCCCCATGGTATGCACCATCACCGTCCCACATGCCTTGGCGAGGACGGGACAATTGGTCCCAATATTTGGTATCACACAACAGACTTTTAACATCTCAGGTAGTGGCAGTTCTACCATCACCCAAAACACCTACAGCAGGGCAGCAAACATCTGAGCCTGCTGACACCCAAATACAAACAGCCTCTTGTTCTGCACATAACTCATCCTCTTCTCCTGATGAGATCATAGCATCTGCACCTCCCACAAGTGTCGACGGTATAAAACGATTCCAGGATCTCTTTAGAAGAGTGGCGAACAGTATGGACATTTCTCTACAGGAGGTTTCAACTTCTCAGCACGAACTATACCGAATCCTATGATCTTCCTTCCACCTCTACTAAAATTGCATTACCTATGGAGGATGGAAGCATGGACCCTGCCAATCATACATGGGAAACGCCTGCCATAATACCAACGTGTGAGAGATCCAGCAAGAAATACTTCATTGCACCTGAGAACTCATTGTTCTTTTCACCTACCCACAACCCAATTCCTTGGTCATAGAGGCGGCAAATCAAAGATCAAAACAAATCCACGCTGCATGACAATGAAAGCAAAAAACGTGATTTGCACGGCAAGAAGGTATTCACTTTCGCTACCTAACAGTTGCAAGTAGCAAATTATACAGCAACGTTGTCAAATTACCATCATGACAACTACATGAATTTTGAAGTTTATTGGCAGCATACCAGAGGACAGAAAGCAACAATTCACCTCATTAACTAAAGAAGGTCACTTAGCAGGGAAAACAGCGCTGCAGGCTTCATTGGATGCTGCAGATGCTGCTATTAGAACTATTGCCGCAGCAGCAGTTATGCGTAGGTCATCCTGGCTATGTTCAGCTGGTCTCCCAAAACAATGTACAGGCTACTACTAAAGATTTGCCATTCAACAAAGTGAAACTCTTTGCCAAAAAACCAAATGAAGTGATGTGCACAACTAAAGATTCTCGGGCGACCCTCCATACATCAGACATTTATACTCCTGTAACAAGACGGAGTAATTGTAGGTATCAACTGTACAACTCCAGATTTCCGCAATTCCAATATACTAGGAGATATGACAACTCTCACTCCAGACCAAGACAACAACGACATAGGCAACAAACCAGCAACCTTCTAATTATCAAACTGCCCCTCCTCAACAACAATTTTGAACCACTGGTCGAGGGCTTGCATGACCACCTCCCTCACAGCTTAGGAAGCCATTGTTATGATCTTTCTTCTCTTCAACAACAGATTATGCCCATTTTATTACCAGTGGAAGAACATCACCTCAGACAAATGAGTGCTAGAGATCATCAGCCGTGATATACAATCCCTTTTACATCAAAACCTCTATCCCATTTCCCCTCCGTCTCTTTTCAGGGACCCTTTTCAGGGAGCTTTTCTTACGGGAGGAAGTAAACAACCTGTTGAAAACTGGAGAAAGAGGAGGTCCTAACTCAATACATCAGAAAAGGGTTTTATTCCCAATATTTTCTCACTCAAAAGAAAATGGGAAGATGGAGACCCATACTCTACCTTAAATGGTTGAACAAATACATCAGAGCTAAAAAATTCAAGATGGTAATGCTCTCTACAATCCTTCCTGCGCTGGACTTTGGGGACTGGTTGGCTTCCCTCGACCTCCAGGACGCCTATTTTCATATTTCAACATCAGGCTCACAGGTGATTCCTAAGATTCTCACTTCAGAACAAACACTATCAGTACATAGTCCTACCTTTTGGCCTCTGTGCTGCTCCAAGAGTATTCTCAAAGGGGTCGGTCCTGGGGCTGGTTCTGTTCAACATCTTCATTAATGATCTCGACGATGGGATAGATTGCGTGGTAAGTTAGTTCGCGGATGACACCAATGTGGGGGGAATGGTAGACACGCTGGAGGGCAGGGACAGGATCCAGGGAGACTTAGACAAATTGGAAAACTGGGCCAAAAGAAACCTTATGAGGTTCAACAAGGACAAGTGCGAAGTCCTGCACTTAGGACAGAAAAATCCCATGCACGGCTACAGGCTGGGGACCGATCAGCTACATAGCAGCACTGTAATAAAAGGACCTGGGGGTTATGGTGGACGGGAAGCTGGATATGAGCCAACAGTGTGCCCTTGTTGCCAAAAAGGCCAATGGCTTATTGGGCTGCATCAGTAGGAGTATTGCCAGCAGATCGAGGGATGTGATAATTCCCCTCTATTCAGCATTGGTCAGGCTGCATCTGGAATACTGTGTCCAGTTTTGGGCTCCCCACTACAGAAAGGATGTGGACAAATTAGGAAGAGTCCAGCGGCGGGCAACAAAAATGATTAGGGGGCTGGGGCACATGACTTATGAGGAGAGACTGAAGGAACTAGGTTTATTTAGTCTGCAGAAGAGAAGACAGAGGGGATTTGATAGCAACCTTCAACTACTTGAAGGGGTGCTCCAAGGAGGAGGGAGCCAGGCTGTTCTCAGTGGTAACAGAGGACAGAACAAGGAGCAATGGTTTCAAATTACAGCTGGGGAGGTTGAGGTTGGATATTAGGAAAAACTTTCTCACTAGGAGGGTGGTGAACCATTGGAATAGGCTACCTAGGGAGGTGATATTTTTAAGGCCCTGTTAGACAAAACCCTGGCTGGGGTGATTTAGTGGGAGTGGTCCTGCTTTTAGCAGGGGGCTCGACTAGATGACCTCATGAGGTCCCTTCCAACCCTATGATTATCAGATGGTGCTACTGCAGTAGCTGCTCAGGGTGGAAGCTATGTCCAGTGTTTCTTCTTCAGTAGTGACACCTCAGTACTGGAGTCAGCTGGCGCCTCTCTAATGTATTGGTAAAGGGATGAATTTCCTGAGAATAGGGTGATTGTTCCTTTTTTGTTTTTGTTTCTGTGCGGGGAGAGATATGTTTCCTCTTTTTCAAAGTCTTACTGGCTAGTGCTGCAGCCAAGGCACCAACTGGGATCAAGTCAGCCTGTGCTGTAGAGGCCACTCTATAAGGGAGGGGACCTCTCCAGGGCCAGGGCAGGTTTCATCAATATGAGCTTAGGTCTACGTTCCCTTTCTTGAATCTGCCTCTGAAAGCCAAACTGACCATGTGAGTCCTCCAAACCTGCAGGCAGCTGGAGTGTTAGTCATGGTAGGAAAGAACCTGTGCCAAGTCTCAAAAGGTCTTATACCCTGAGGTCTTGGACATGACGGTGTTTGACACACAAGATCAAAGAAAGATGAGGGCAAGGATCTCGCCCCTCAACACACAAAACAACAGTGATAAATAAAGATATTAACTAAAACAGATTTACAGATGCTAGAGGCATAACCCCTGCCCGTTCATAGCAGGCTTGAATGCAGGACGCGATCCAAGATGAGATTCGCTGGGATGACACAGAACAGCCTTTCATTACATCAGTGACAGAGCTGAGTGGAGCAGCAGAAAGGCATGTTGATGTAGAAGGCTAGAGCCCTCCTGACATTGATAGAATGGAGGCGCCTCTCTTCATTTGAGCTCCACGGCTTTGGACAGAATACTAGCAGAAAAATGTCCTGGTTGATATGAAAGTGGGAAACAATCTTTGGCAGGAATGTGGAGTGAGGACAAAGTTGTCCTTAAAAAAAGACTGTGGATGGAGACTGAGGTCAAGGGTTTGACCTTTGTGACCCTCCTCACAGAGGTGATTGCCACTGTAAAATGTGACCTTCCAGGACAGGTGTGAGAGCAAACAGGAAGCCTGTAGCCCAACGGCGATGCAATGAACGAGGTTCAGATCCCCATTGGGGAACTGGGTCCTGTGCCACAGGAAAAAGCCTCTTGACCTTTGAGGAATGTGGCTGCCATTTTGAGGGGAAAAAACATTCTGGCCCGCAGCGGACAATGAAAAGCTGACACACTAGGTGTATCTTGACAGATGAGACTAAACCTGCCTGTTTCAGGTGTAGCAGATACTCCAAGATCCCTTGTATAAGTGATTTCATTGACAAGACATTTCGACAAGCTGCCTAGCAGGTGAAGTGCCGCCACGGGGGCAGATAGGATGCTCTGGTGGAAGGCTTTCTGCTTTCCAATAGGAATCTCTGAACTTGGGCTGATCAGAGATGACCCTCCCTGCTCGACCATGAAGTATCGTGCTGTGAGGTGCAGGGAAGGTAGGTCTGGACCAATGCTGCCAACGCCACACCGGGGCTATCTGGATGACATATACTTTGTCCCTCTTTATTTTTACAAGGATTCTGTGTATTAGAGGTTTTGGGAAAAACATACATGAAATCTCCCAACCATGACTGGAAAAATTCATCAGTCAGGGAAGCATCCTCTGGCCCCAAGAGGGAGCAGAATTGATTGCATTTCTTGTTCTCTCTGGTCTCAAAGAGTCTGCTTGGGGTGTTTCCCACCTTTGGGAGATGTGGTCAGCCATCTCTGGGTGGAGTGATCATTTGTGGTGAGAGCAAAAGAATCTGGATGGTCAATCCACTAATGAAGATGCTATCTCCAGTTGTATGCTGTGGCCCATATAGGGCATCCCACAAATGTAAGGCTTCCCAACCAAGGGCTGAGGACCTGGCTCCCCATTGCCTGCTGATGTAGAGTACATTGTAGCTATGCTGTCTGTGAGCCCGCATGAGAGAGTGACTCGATTGGCCTTCAGGGTGTTCTTGATACACCTTTCCAACAAAGACATGTGGGTTCACAGACAGCACAGCCATAAAGTTCTACACCAGCAGGCAATTCTTAGTCGCCCCTTTTGCCTTCAGGATTAGAAAATCCCAGGCCTCTTTCCCTCAGTCCTTGATGGACCTCCGCCCCTGCCTCCCCATTAGAGGCCTTGCACTTCTTTTACAAGGAGTTGCTCGTAAGAGGGTCCCTGAAGAGGGATGGGGAGGGCAGGAATGAAATAAATTGAAGGGTGTAGCTAGTAGTCACTGAAGGTAGTATGCAACAGTCTGACATCGCTATCCAGGATAGGAGGAAAGAGGTAAGGCAGGAGGAAAATAAATGGGAATTTGGATCTCAAGCAGTGTCTGGTAGGTTGTCTCCCAAGCACACCTTCAAAAGCTTCTATTTCCCACTGAGAGCTGATGACTCAGGTCACAGGCCAGTGAATGGCCATGGTGGCACTTATAGCCTCTTTTTTTCCCTGTAGGGTAGGGCTCTCCTCAGGACAGCCCCCCCTTTATTGCTGTTAAGAAGCCTTGAAATGTCTTCTTGATGAGGACAGGGTATAAAGTCCTAATGAGTATAGCAGAGCCCTTGAGTCTTTTAACCCATGCAACCTTCAGTCTGTTTGGTCAGCAAACGGGGCTGAGCTGTCAAAGGGGAGGTCCTGATTGAATTGTTAGATCTCTGCAGAAAGACCAGATGATTGGAGATGAACTGCTTTCCTCACTGTCACCAAAGAAGCCACTGACCACGCTGTGGAATCAGCTGTGTCTGATGCCAGTTGTAGGGAGGCCCTAGCCACTGTCCTTCTTTCCTCCAAGATTACCTTAAACTCCTGCTTGGAGATTGTGAGAGGGAGTCAGCAACTTTCTCCAGCAATTGCCAGATGTTGAAATGGTACTGTCCCAAAAGCATCTGTTGGTTGCTCAATTGTAAACTTGCTGTTGAATAAATCTAATTTCTTGGTCTGTTTTTTGGAGTTGAACTCACCTGGTCTTGTCTGTTGTGTTCTCTAGCAGCCAGGAATGCCAGTGATCCTGGGGAGGGTGGTGCATACAGAGGTCTTCAAACCCCTAAGCAGGCACATATTACTTCTCTGTCCATTTAGACAGAGTAGGGGCAGAGAGGCAAGAGTCTGCCACAGTGCTTTGATCCGTTTCACTACTCCATCATGCAGCAGGATAGCTACTCTGGAAAGGGCTGCAGATGCCAGGATACCAATGAGTTCATTCCTCTGTCTTGAGGCTCA
Organism: Pelusios castaneus; assembly: GCA_007922175.1. Taxonomy (NCBI): domain Eukaryota; kingdom Metazoa; phylum Chordata; order Testudines; family Pelomedusidae; genus Pelusios; species Pelusios castaneus. Next base: position 1,596,076 of record ML685902.1, read on the forward strand.
GATTAGCTGCCATGTGGTTTAGCAGCTCCTAGTGCATTCTCTAGTCATCTAGTGGGGCACCATGGAAGGGGCCTGCTACAGTTTTGTCCAGCGAAGAGGAAGAGGAGGCTGGTAAATGTGGAGGGGACAGTTGTTGCTTTCCCTAGTCAGGGTGCTCAAAAGGCTGATCGAGGGCAACACCTCCTGATCTGGTCCATGTCTAAATTCAGTGCCAGGGTCAGGCTCTGTGAAGAGTGTGGCACTGAGGCTCTCACGAATGAGTCAGGGTGAGGCACTGTGGTTTGAAAGAACCCTCATGGGTTCCAAGATTGTCAAGGGCTGGGCCACTGACCCTGAAGTCATACACCCATCTGTGTCAGCCTGGGGAACCTGGTGGATTGGCTGGGAGCTTCTGCCTTTGGGGGAATGATGACCTCCCCTTTTGAGTCTGAGGAAATGTTCTCCAGCAAACATAGGGGTGTTGACATGATGTGTGTCTGCATCACTTCTTAAATGCCAGTCTTCAAGCATCAAGAAGTGGTGTCAAGAGCCTTAGTGCTGGGTGCCTCTCAACCGTGTCTGGTCTTTAGGTTTCTTGTAAGGACTTGGCAAGCAGTGCAGTGGGCTCATTCAGAATGGACATGAGCAAGTACTCAAAGCACAATGGAATAGCAGTTGAAGAGGCAGAAAAAGTACATCACAGCACGGGAATGTGGACTTCAACAGCTGAGTTTAGTGCATAGGTAAGTTCCATAACCTCTCTGCCTCCGTTTCTTCATCTATAAAGTGAGGGTAATTCTGCTTTAAAGCAATAATTCTTATCACTGCTAAAGTGCTTGGTATTAAATATATATTCCTATGCATGCTACTGTACAGACCACAGATAACATGGAGATGCTGCTCCCTGCAACGTCAAGATGATATGATAGGGATGTTTTGATAGAACCATTCTGTACAAAGTAAAGGGTGACATTTTGCCAGGTCAGAGGATGGCAATATGAAATTGTTTGTATCAGAGTATAAGAGAGTGTCTTTGTCTGGCTGAGTGAGGTATGAAAAATCCCACCATTTATGGAGATGAACCATTGTCATGGGCATGCACGGATTTTAAGTGAGCTTGTAGCACATGCAGGGTGCTTTTTACCATGCCTCATTGGCAATAAACATGGCCTGGTGCCTTCCTTACTGAAACTGGTATCTGGTGTTACTGGGTAATCCAATCTGTGCAGAAGTGAAAGAGCATATACAGGGAGAACACACATGCAGCCAACAACTGACAATAGCTAGATTAAGGAAATAGACAAAGTACACCAGAGGATATACTACAAAAGCAGAGGCAGAAGGGCTAAATACAGAAAGGGACTTTGGTGTTTATCAATGCCTAGTGTTGAGACTTCTTTCAGGGGCCCTGTTGTCCAATGAAATCATAGAACATTACGACGGGAAGGGATCTCAGGAGTTTATTTATTCCAACCCCTTGCTCAAACCAGGACCAATCCCAATTATATCATCCCAGCCAGGGCTTTGTGAAGCTGCACTTTAAAACCCTCTAAGGATGGAGATTCCTCCACTTCCCTAGGTAATCCATTCCAGTGCTAATCCATTCCACCACCCTTCTAGAGAAAAGTTTGTCCTAATATCCAACTTATACTCCAATTTGAGACCACTGCTCCCAGTTCTGTCATCTATCACTGAGAACAGTCTCTTTCCAGCCTCCCTGGAACCCCCTTTCAGGTGGTTAAAAGCTATCAAATCCTCCCTCCTTCATTCTTCTCATCTGCAGACTAAACAAGCCAGCTTCTCCTCATAAGTCATGTGCTCCAGCCTTCTAATAATTGTTGCCTTCCTCTGAACTCTCTCCAATTTGTCCACTTTGTTTCTATACTGTGGGGGCCCGAAAACTGCACACAATACTCCACATGTGGTCTGACCAGTGACAGAGGGGAATAATAAACTTCCCTCGATCTGCAGGCAATACTCCTGCTAATGCAGCCCAATATGCCGTTAGCCTTCTTGGTAATAAAGACACGCTGTTGACACATATCCAGCTTCTTCTTGTCATCCTCCAGGTCCTTTTCCGTAGAACTGCTGCCTAGCCAGTCAGCCCCCAGTCTGGATTAGCACATGGGATTTTTATTTGTCACAAATGCAGGACTCTGCAGTTGTCCTTGATTTTTTTTTTTTAAACCAAATCCTCTAATTTGTCTAGGTCATGATCTATCTTATCCCTACTCTCTAGCGTATCTTCCACTCTTGACAGCTCAGTGTAATCTGTAAACTTGGTGGGGGTGCAAACTACCCCATTCTCCAAATAACTAATGAAGGTGTTAAACAAAATCAGCCCCAGCCTTGACCTCAGGGGCACTGTGCTAGTTACTGGCTGCCAAATAGATAAAGCTGTTGACCATTACCCCTGAACCTGATGATCTAGCCAGCTCAGCCTCAACTTTAGTGCCCAGGCTCCTTATACAATGCCTGGGGTGAACTAGGCACCTAAGAATGAGGTTCACAGAAACCAACATACTGAATGTGGAGCTGCCTTAAGCTCCTCCCTTCAAGGGAGCTAGGTACCTATCTCTGCTTGGGGATTTGCAGCTGTCCACCTGCTCCTGAAGTTAGGGCTGACCTGATCTAGACACTTTTCTCATAAACCAGACTTTCCCCTACCCCATTACAGCTACTGCAGCTAGATATTCAGCTGAGAGGTAAGAGACTTCTTTCGAGGCTCCTCCTTGCTCCAAATCAAGTGGGGAAGAACATAAACTTGGGTCTCCCATATCCCATGTGAGTGCCCTAACCACCAGCTATACTCTCTCTCTTTCAGGCCCAATTAATATTTATAGAAAGTAGAACAGAGAAAGCCCACCCACGAATACTCTATAGCCGGTGGGTTAGGGTATCAACAGGGATGCTTGAGACCCAATTTCTAGTTTCTGTTCCAAACCAAGCATACTGGGGTAAAACAGCTCTCCCAACTCCCAGCTGAGTGCCCTAACCCCTGAGCTCTTGATATTCTAATACATACACACACTGCAATCTTGAGAGTGCCATCAGTCTTCTGTGGGAAGTGTGAGCTGCTAAAGGTGCTGACTCACCGGATCCAGCCCTGAGCAAGACCAAGTTTATGAATCCTGCTGGATTTTAGGCATGAGGTAGGGCAATAGGTCTCAACCAGGTATGCCTACTTCTGGGGTATGCAAGTCTTCCAGTGGTACATCAACTCATCCAAACATTTGACTAGCTCTACAACAGACTACATAAAAATCACTAGCAAAGTACAGTACAAACTAAAACTTCATACAGACAAATGACTTTTTAAAATACTTTTCTATACTATACATTAAAATGCAAGTATGATACTGATTTTCCAGTTGATTTTATAATTAGATAGTAAAAACGAGAAAGCAATTTTTCAGTAATAGCATGTTATGACTCTTCTGTGTTTTTATGTCTGATCTTGTAAGCAAGTAGCTTTCAAGTGAGGTGCAACTTGGGGTACACAAGGCAAATCAGACTCCGGAAAGGGGTACAGTAGTCTGGAAAGATTGAGAGCCAGTGAGCTAGGGGATCAAGCAGCTCAGCTGGATCAGAATTACATGGTTTAGCACATGTTCACTTGTGGGTATTTAGGTTCCTTCAGGGTTAGGCAGCAAATGAGTGGGGATTCTGAGGATCATGACGGCATCTAACTGCCGGACGTAAGTGCTTAAATCCCTTTGCGGATCTAGCCCAATTCCTCTTTGCTTTTGCCTTCTGAGACGTGAACTGGAGAGGTTCGTTGGGAGCTCATCAATACACAGTCCACAGACAAGTCTTTAATAAACACCCAAAATATTGATATGAGCCATGTTCTAGAAGAAGAAATGAGAAGCTAGTGCTACAGTAAGTACTAAAAAACAGATCAGTTTATAAATGCTAGATATTTCCAAGTGGTTACTAAGTCAGTAAAACTCTGAATTATGCTAATAAAAAATATGCCCAGAAAAGCTGAACAACTTTGGGCGATATTTATCTAAAAAAGAACTATGTAACAACACTTGAGAGTATTTGGTTAGAGCCAAGGTGAGCAATCCTGAATGCTATAAATATTTCATATATTAGATACTGAATGCCAATATTAATTATTTCCAATACTTTTGGGTCACTATCTTAATGTTCCTCTATGTTGCCCTGCCATGTAATAAGGCGTTAGAAGGAAGTTCCTTGATAAGACAATTGAGCTTATTCATCTCATTCTCTCTCATCCTTCTGTGACAAATCCATAAAGGGAATACTACTTTTCCTACTCCAGGATTGTCCGAACAGGAATTGTCTCTATCCTACTTCACACTAGGCAGCAGTAATGTGGATTGTTCACATGTACTTAAATTATACAGAGCAACCAAGTTAAAGTGTCAAGACCTCCAAACTGCAATCCTGTCCTTTATGTTGGACCTCTCATTTTGCTTTAGAGCTTTGAAACCCAGACTTCTCAGATGATCTAAATGACTAACTCAAAACTTACTAACTTGTACAAATATGAAAGAAAAGCATATAGAAATTAAACAAAAGCTGTTTTTCAGATGCATGATAAATGCTTTGTTTATTTTAACATTATCCTTCTATATTTATGCAAACAGCTCTGAACATAAAACCGCAACTGAATATTTCAGGCATTTCACACAATTACTGTATGCAGAAAGAGCAAGGCAAATTAACATGCCAGAACAAAAGGCAGTCCCACTGCAAAAAACAAAACACCAAAAACCTTCCTCTTCGGAAACTGTAGTCTTCATAGAAAGTTTTCTATATCGCATACCTGGAAGCACAAAAACTAGTGTCAAATTTAGATAGTAAAAACAGTTACCTCCTCCTTACCTAGAAGGCTCCTTAACCAGTACAAAGGTACAGAAAGAAAAGAAGTCCATGCTGCCTAATTAATACATTGTGCACTGCTTTTTGGCAGTGTGAGAGCCAGCAGTACAGACTGTGTAGCTAGCATCTGATCACAAGAATATACAGTTGTTCTACAGGGGATTTCTTGCTACGTATACGTGTTTTGTTTATTTATTTTATAACAAATACTTAAATCATTACACTAGTGCCCCAAAAGATATTAAAATGCTAGTTCTGGTCAGATAATTGAGCTGGTGACTTAACTACTAGATTTAAAGAATCTTGTTTTTTGTAATTGCCTCAACTGATGCTTCACATTTACCATACTTACATGTGTCACTGAACTAAATCTGCTAATCCCATTTCTATCAGCTTCATGTGAACTAAGCACTGTTCCTCTTCATACAAAAACACAGTGTGCTCTGGAGCTTGAGTCTGGAAATAGGAATTTTTCAGATATATAATAAGATTTGTATCAAACAGTAAGAATTGATTTAATGCTGCAATTATTTTACACCTCTACTATAGTGATGTCTTAAGGCCAACCAGGTCGAGGTTCTTTTGTGCTAAAAGGATATTGTATAAGAATAGAGAAAATGGCAGTCCCTGTCCCAAACAGTTTACAATCTAAGAGACACCAGGTGGATGAGAAACAAGTGGGCTGCATGTGAAACAGTTACATAAACAAATGAATCATTAATATAATCCCACAAGTAGAAACACCCCCCCCCCCCCGCATATGAGCACTGGGGTTATAAAAAAGAGGAGGAGAGCAAACACCTTCTTATATGATGTTTGTTTGAAAGTGAACAAAAAACAGTGACAAATATCATGTGAATTGTCCAAGCCTGATCTCTATTTACACTTTATTAAAAAAAATAATCAGTGCAAGTTTTCACTTTGCATAAATGACAAAAGTTACAATGTTTTGGAAGGAATTTTTTTTAGGTAAATGTTAGACTGAAGCTAACAACTGTACAACACAAATGTCCATCCATAAGGCATACAAGTTTTCAATAGAGAGAGAGGCAGAATTCCAGAGAATGCTGAAGGTAAGCACAAGACACAGAGAAAAGGCTACACCAGGCAAGTAAAGGAGAAAAAGAGATTGTAGATAACATGTGGGAGGGATGTACGAGTGTACATGTGCCAGTGTATCCAATGGATAAGGACAGAGAATAAAATGACTGATTGAGAAACAGCTCAAACACAGCTAATAAACCTACATTTTTGTTGTGCACCTCCCTCACCTTCCCAAAGTGACCTCTACAATCCCCTATGCTAGGTGTGCCGGATTTTCACTCCAAATATCTGGATATTGGATACCCTAACAGCAGAATGAGGAGAACGGCTAGGGGACAGCAGAAAAGCAAGGAGAAGTAGAGGAAGGAGGTAGTAAATTTTTAGTACTTGCAGACCCAGCGTTTGTTTTGGGCACTGGATGTCACTAACCCAAATGGAAATGTGAAGCAAAAAAAAAGCTAGAATGCTGGTTTCTAGTAACAGACTAATAGAGGAGGTTACAATTGTACAGAGAGGAGGGCTTGAGAAGTGTTCTGTCTGTAATACGGTGAACAAAGGTCCCTTGCATGCGATCCTCTGCCTTTTTCAGAAACCTCACAATATTAGTGTTTACGAGTTCAATTAAAAAAAAAACAAAAAAAAAAAACCAAGGTTCACAACAAACCATGGGTAACATTCAGACTTTCCACTGAAAATGTTAAAACCAAGGTAACTCATTCTGGGCAGGACCTTAAAGAAAAAAAACTCACCACTGTGGAAGCATAGAGCTGTTTGCCTTGAAGACAGTCTATCATGGCCCACAATGCTTTCATGCTCCATTCAGGGCAATACGGAATTCTTATTTTTTCTGTATCATATAAAGGAGGTTTAAATCCAGCTAACAAAACCCTTACTGCTTGAGCAGGATATTGCATAAGTTGAGAAGGAATCTGACATAATCTAAATCAAAATGAAAATGTGTTTAAAAAAATATGCATGACAACAGTACAATAGTTAATGTCTAGAACTAAAATATGTTAATGAAGGATGGTTCAGTGATTAGGGAACAAGCCAGGATTTGGGAGACCTGGGTCCCAGACCCTGCTCTGCCACCACTGACTTCTGTGTGACTTCAGGCTAATCACCTACCCTTTTTGAGCATTATAACAGTACTGTCCTACCTCACGGCAGAGTTGTGAGGGTGGTGCTCAGATATTAAGGAGTAGGGGCTGGCTTTATAAAGTGCCTGTGGCAGGCAGGAACACTTCAGAAGTACAGATGCAACCCAACTTTTAAGAACAACCCAACCCCTACCCCCCAGCAAATTAGATAATAAACAGAACCTTTAAAAAATTGAACCATTTGTTTACCTGCTTGTTGGTAATTTTTCAGTTGACCCATAGTCAACAAATTGAATCAAAATACTAACAGGGTTATATTCTTTAATAGAGAGCAGTTTTGCTCTATACCACAAGTCATCACTGTATTTTGCAAGGCAAGGCATTTCTGTAAGGAGAAAAAGCATGCTGGTTACATCAACATTTACAACATGCTCTAAGCTGTAAAGCAAGTTGTACTATACCATTAAGTTTCATTTTCTGTCCTCTAATTCATGGTTTGTTTGTTTTTTTTTAAAAACAGTTACTGGAAAAAAATTAAATGAATTTAGAAAAATGGCTACTTACCTAATAGTAAATGAAAGTTACTTATCTACCACTGGTGTTCTTTCAGATGAATTCTGCATAATTAAATCATGGGCTGCACAGGCATGCGCAACTGAGACTGTGGAACTCTTGCCCCCTCTGCTTTCCTGACTGTTCTGAAGGCGAGAGCTTTTTAAATAAAGCACTTCACCAGTTGCTGATCTTGGAAACCGATGCCAAAACAGAAATTCTTGTTGTAATTCTGTTGCTGAAGCAAACGTGTATATACCAGGAGCTGGGCAGCGTTTGTTACCTTGGTAGACTCGTCTCTCTGAATTGAACAACACATGTTCTGACGAACACTTTCTAGAGCTGCTCTTTTACATCAGTGGCCATTAAAAAGTGGGATCCAGTTGAGCTGTGATGCTGTTTTCTCTCCTATAATCACCATGCACGTGACCTTTACGGCTGGATGTAGTAGTTTCTCCCTTATGTTGTGCAGCTTAACAGCCAATGTGTAAAGCCGCATGGTCAGACGCTTCAGTAGCCGTCACATCAACAGTTCTGTACCCTGCACCAGCTTTTTCTGTCTTTTTAACTCACTGAACATCCTCTGAAAACACTACAGGTTTAGATCGGAAGGTAGGTGTTTTGTTTCGAGAGGCTGGAACAGTACTTTGTTGCGTACAATACACAGAGGCCTAGGTGCATCACTGGACCCGCTCCCTGTAAAGCCCAGTTTGAAATAAACTTTGTCCTATTTTTGGTTTCTGTGTTTTGCTGGAACTTTTGGGGCTGCTCTCGCTTCAGCTTATGTTGCGCGCTTGCCTCCTTCTCACAACACGATCCATTTCTTGTGTGAGTTGCTCCTCACTGGAAGTGTGCGGCTGATAATGCTTTTAATGTTTAGCTGGGGGGTGGGGAGACACGCAATGGACCTTTGACATTTCAGAGTTGTGAAAAGAGCCAAGTGTGGGATTATGAGAGTCCCGCTGCACTTTGCCTCACTGGAGCTCCCGCTGTCCCCTTTTATCCTCTTCCCCCACATCTCAGGTGTGTACAGCCCTTCTGCATGAGCGTCAGTCATTTGGGGTTGACAGCTGGAGCTCTTAAAAAAAACCCCCCCACACATTCCCACACCTCCTTTTGGAGGCATGCCTCACAGTTGGAGAACCAGGGAACTAGGCACTAAATAGTGCCATGAGCCTACAACAGCCTCAAAGCTTGTTAAAGAATAGCTTAACTAAACTAGTTAAGGCGTAAGGCCCCAAAAGTTTTAGAATAAACATACCCAGGTGTGACCCTAGATCAGGGGTCCTTAAACTACGGCCCGCCAAGGTCATTTACCCGGCCCCCGCCCCTGCTGCGGCCGTGGGCAGCACTGCGTCCAGTTCCCCCCGGGCGGAACAGGCAGGCTCAGGGCCGGGGCATGTGCGCGCGCCTGCCTGCCTGTCCCATGCGGCCGGGGCAGCAGGGTGGCCGCGGCCGGGGCAGGCTCCCAGTCTCCCACCCGCCTCGACTTCCCGGCCCAGGGCCGGGGTCGGCTCCACTCCGCCGACAGCCTCGGCCTCCCGGCACAGGGCCAGGATCGGTCTCCGGTGCCGGGGTCTGCTCTGCCCTCCCGGGGCCGCGTTCGGGTCCCCGCCGCCAGCGGCCTCAGCTTCTTTCTTTTTTTTCTTCTTCTTTCTTTTCTCGGCTTCTTTCTTTCCTCCTTTCTCTTCTTTGCTTCTTTCTCTTTCTTCCTTTCTCTTCTTTGCCTTCCTTTTTCTTTCCTCCTTTCTCTTCTTTGCCTTCCTTTCTCTTTCTTTCCTTCCTTCTCTTCTTTGCCTTCCTTTCTCTTCCTTTTTCTTTCTTTCCTTCCTTCTCTTCTTTGCCTTCCTTTTTCTTTCTCTTCCTTCCTGCCTCCTCCTTTCTCTTCCTTCTTTCCGCCTTTCTTTTCCTACCTTCTCTCTTTTCTTCCTTTCTTTTTCTCTTCTTCGTCTTCCTCTTCCTTTCCTTCCTTCCTTCCTCTCTTTTGTCTTCCTCTTCCTTCCTTCCTCTCTTTTGTCTTCCTCTTCCTTCCTTCCTCTCTTTTGTCTTCCTCTTCCTTCCTTTCTTTTTTCTTTTTCTCCCTCTTCCTTCCTTCCTGCTCTTTCTTTCTTTGCTTCCTTCCTTTCTCTTACTTTTTTCTTTTTCTCCTCCTTCCTTCTTTCTCTTCCTTCTTTTTTAAAAAGCTTTTTAAAAATTAATTTTAAATAAAAACCTTTCTAAAAATTAAATTTCAATTCAAAATTCATTCAAATTAAATTAATTAAACACAATTAATTAATTCTATTTACAATCACTTTAACTTCAATTAATGCCTATAATTTCTGTCGTGTGAGTTTGCACAAAAATTTTATTCAGAAAAAGTTTTGCACACGGCTTGAAAATTTTGCACACAAGCCGCCAGACCTAGAGGGAACACTGGTTACTAGTTGCCTACACAACAGCAGGCTAAAATTGGTCAGTCGCACACTCTGGGACTGGCCGGAGCCGCACAGCACCAACAAAAAGTGTGTGGATTCATTACCGCCTGACACCCAGTACCCAGAAACACAGGCCAGCAGCAGACGTGATAGCTACGCGTTCATGTTTTTTTCAAACTATAGTACGGCCCCCCAACAGTCTGAGGGACCGTGAACTGGCCCCCTGTTTAAAAAGTTTGAGGACCCCTGATCTAGATCATATGATATCACAAGAGAGAAAACTGTAATGACTACACTGCTGGTTGGTAATCAAATGGCTAATTTATAGCAGCTTGGGATATTTTCAGTTAGGGACATTAGCAGATGTAACTGATGGTAAGTAACTGATGTATATGCTAATAAGCTTGAGGTAAAAGGATTAATAACTTATGGCTGAAAGAATACAAGTAAGGGGAGAAACCCCTACTGGACATGCATTAGGAAGAGTGGCCTCAGTGGAAGACATTATAAAAGTTGCATCCCAGCCCGTGTGTTTTGGGAGGGAGAGATGAAGTCCCTGAGACATGCCAAGATGACCATCACTGATTATGAGGACGATAACTCAGACCAAGTCCAGAAGGGGGCACTGTGATCATCTAGTCCACGGTTTCTCAACTCATGATTCAGGACTCAAAATTGGGTCACGTAACAGCTCTTGTCCTATAGGGCTCGTCTCTCTGCTCCAGGCACTGCAACCTCTGGGGTCTCCAGCACCATTCAGATTTGGCCCAGCTGTCATGAGCATGGGAGAATGGGATAGGCCAAACTTGAGTATGTGGCACTGCAACCCCATGAGTGGGGTCACAACTCCACCCTCACAAGTGGAGTCCAGTTAAGGGGGAAGGGAGACGCAAACCTGAGCAGTTCTGCAATCTCAGGAGTTGCAATGCCCAGGCTGAGAGCCAAACCCAGCCCTTTGGGAAGGAGCCACAGCACAGGAGCTATCAGAGCTGCCACTGTGGGCTGAGTGCTATGCAGCACCCAACCAAAAACGACCCCAAGGCTTCCATCCCCAGACTATTTGCTGGGTTGTAACAAGCCATAAACATTTAGAAATGGGTCCTGAGCCCAAAAGAGTTGAGAATCACTGATCTAGTCTGATCTCCTGGACATATCAGGCCGCAGCATCCACTCCAGTAGGAACCTAGCCAGAGATTATGGGTCTATTGAAGCCCTCAAATCATGATTTAAAGACTAAGTTACAGAGACTCCACCATTCTAGTTTAAAACATCCATAGACCTGAGCCTCTGCTGCAGATGACAATGAAAACCTCCCTCGGTCTCTGTCAATCTGACCTGGGGGACAATTCCTTCTTGACACAAAATATGGTGATCAATTAAACACTGAGCATGTCAGCAAGATCCACCAGCCAGACACCTGGGAAAAAATTATCTGTAGATGGAGTAATTCCTGGACTTCTGGGCCCAGCTCCCAGCTAAAAGCTGAGACGACAAGCCTGGGCTGCTGCAATCTGGGACAGCTAGTTCCTGGTCCCAGCTGAGAGCAAAGCAAGAAGTCAGGGAGCTTCACAGTGGGGCAGCCTTGTCAATTACACTGATGAGCTATGAAATTGACATAGCTTACCTGTTCCAGCTGGGACCAGGAACAGGCCACTGGGGCTTGCAGCTGCCCGTGGCTTGCCAGCATCCTGCCTCACAGCCAGGAAAGGGGCTTGCAGCTGCCTGTGTCCCAGCTTGCAGCCAGGAGCCGGGCTTGTAGCAACCTGAGCTTCTTATCCTGTTTCCAGCAGGGAAGGGCTTGGGATTTCTTGTCAATTTCATCACCCTACTGAAGCAGTGAAATTGACAGGAATGACAGCTGTACTACTGATGCAAGGGGAGGTAGTGTCCACACATACTGCATCACCCTTGGCATGCTGACAAAAGCCCTACCCCTCTTGTTTTATTTTGTGAAAAAAATGGCAGTTTTGTAGGCGGGGTGGTAGGTGACTGCAGTGTGTATATGGTGGCACTGTTTTGTTGAAAAAAAGATGACTTTTGTCAACAAAACTCTCTAGTGAAGACCAGGCCCAAGATAAACGTTGTCCTGGATACACCAATTCCACAGCACAAATGCCTCCTTGCATAACTGGAAAGAATGAGGCTTTCTTCCCATTTGCTGATTTACTACACTGCCAACATATTGTCTGTGATAACTCACGCTATCTTGTTCTGACTATGTGCTAGAAAGGAGTTGTGGGATTGAAACTAATCTGTTCAGCTCTCAATATTTATATAGTCTCTTTCCTTGAGAATTTCAGTGACCATGAACTCTCATTTTGTGCAAATTCACTCCTCATCTTCCACTGGAGACATCCAAGGTGACTGTTTCCGATGGAAGGGGAGATACCTGTAACCAGAGGTTCTTTGAGACATGCAGACCCTATCTATATTCCACTGAGGGTCACACTGTGCATGCTAGCTGGAGACTGGAGTTGTTGACTGGTAGGGCCACTCTGGCTGATACTAATGCATGCAAGATGTCCAGTCGTGGGTGATGACTGCCTTGTACCACCTCCAACAAGATCCGAAGAACATTAATGATGTTCCTAAGCACCTCCTGAAATTAATGGTAGTCAGCCAGGGGAGAGGAGAGCACTGATGATGCAGCCACGTCTGGGAATAAGGGGAACCTCTTTGGATCTGTTGGCACTGGGCTGACCAGCATATTATTCAGCCCTGGTTCTGATCATCTTCTCAAATGACAGATGGAGCAGTTTAGCAAGATGGTTCTGAAGGTGAATATTGGGGCCAACCTGCTGTTGCTGTGGTGGTGCCTGGGTGAGGTAAGGGGAGGTACTGCCACAGTGCTATTGGACCCCTCTGGTAATCATGACTTTAGAACAGATGTGGCAGGCTACACAATTATCCATATCCTCAGACTCACAGGGACCAGAGTCTTATACAAAAAAGGTGCCAATGGGTCCAGCGGAGGTATGCTGTAGGAATGTGACTAGAGAGTGGCAGATTTGACATAGGAGAGGAACCTCTCAGCAGGCATATGGACCAGAACACACAGAGCCTTCCTCAGTTTCAGGGCAAACAGTTCACAAAGCCCTGGAGTACATTTACTCAATGACACCTGATCCACAGATGGAACCAGAGGTGGTAAGGGGGACTGCTTCAGGACAGATGATTCATGATATGCTGGTGGAGCCAATGCAAGAGAAGCGTGCAGTTTGGGAACTGGGACCGATGGATCCGGCAAATGAGGTGACTTCTTGTCACTCTTGTGGGTTTGGAAAGCGATGCTCCTACATGGCTGAAACTTGTAGATGGTGCAACTTCTTTCTTGGATCTGGAGGAAGATTTACTGCTCTGCTTTATCAGCATGCCTCCGTTGTTAAAGGGTAGGCCCTTGCATGGGGTCCATATTGCCAGTACCAGCAGAACTGGACTGGGATTCCGCAGTAGGAGGCGCACTCCTGGACTGCTCCAGCCGATGCACAAGGGGGTTCGGTAGCGATCTCCCTGAGGTGCTTCTTATGGCATAGGGCAAGGCCTTCCCAGATACAGGCTGGGAAGGAGGCAAATTCTATATCTGGACACGATGGGGTTTCCCAAGCAGTACTGACAGTGCTGGTGTTCATCACTGACTGAAAATGAGCGAGGATAGGACATGCAGACCTTGTGGCCTCTTCGGCATAATCCAGTACTAGAGGTGGGTGCTGTGTATGTTTGTGGGGTAAGAACCATCACAGCTGCATCCTGAAGTCCTTAATCCTACAAAAATAACTGCAAACAAACAAACTGCTACAAAATCAGTAAAATCCTAATGATATACAAAAATAAAACCAGTTTTTTTCTGAAAAGTTAGGAATGTGCGTCATCAAGAGTGAGGGAAAAGCAGAAGCTACAACTCAAACCCTGCATCCAGCTGAGAATAGAGAACTGCTCTTTTAAAGGGAATCCCCTTTGCATAAATAGCAGGAGAGATTATCATTTTAAGTCCCAGTGTCTTGAACAGGGCACATGTGCAATATGTTCCTGGAATAGCCTTTTCCTGAAGAGGCTTGGGTTACCCGGTTATCTAAACAAGGATAAATGAATATACCTTGCCATCCTAAATGAGCTGTACCATGGAGAGGCACTTTGCAAATACCTAGGGTGCAGCAGAAAGCCCCCAAAATAAGAGTGTGTGTATTGGAAATAGCTTTTCAAACCAGAAATGAAGATATCAAGTGGTTTGGTTGAATTGAGATGTGGAAAGACATACCTTTTAGCTAGAGGGCTGCAAACCAAACCAATCTAGGGTGGGTATAATGAGTACTAGTTTTAATATGCGTAAAAGGAATTTTCTGATTAACGAGTTGAGCTTCCACAAATCTAATATTGGATACATCTCTCAGTCTCTTTCTTAAGTGTCAGAAAATACGGGGAGCAAAAACTTTGACCACTGAATTCTCTTGCACTTCATCTATGGTTCCTGTTTCCAGCAGGGAGCAAACTTCCCATCTTAAAAAGGCAGTTGGAAAAAGGGGTTCCTGAATAGGGATGGAGCAGGGGAAGAGACGTTGGGTGGAGGAAAAGAATCTAATTAAATGGTGTAATCTTTTATCATTTCCAGAGTCAGTTTGTTTGATGGTATGGAATTCCAAGTCCACATAATGAGTGTATCTCCAAAACAATGAGAGATGGTTGCACATTTGTCTCAAGCTCCCGATCCTCATGTCAAATCTGAGCTCTAAAATTTGATCTCAGACATAGTGCTAAAAATTGCTTCCCCTTCATTTCGCAAATAAAAATCATCCCTTTTTGCTGTGGCTGAGAAGGGGGAGGCTCTTTAAAATTTACATCTCTGAAAAGTAAAACTATGAAGAAGAAAAAGGGCAATATCACTGTTTGTGGTACTTGAAGACAGGATTAAGGCCCTTCCTGATGATTGAGAGACAATCAAGAATCTTGCAGATGACCTCATGTCTTTAATTTTTCCTAATATTTCATCAGTTTTATTAGTGGATAATTCATCATTTTTGAAAGGAAGGTCTACCACCTTTGATTTGGTTTTGGAAGGGAGAGTAGAAGACTGAAGGCCAGCAGGTCATGGCCTGAAGAATCAAATAAAGCCCTGACAAAGAAGGAGTCTGGTGGCACTTATAAAGACTGACCAATTTATTTATCGCATGAGCTTAAATTTGTTAGTCTTTATAAGTGCCACCAGACTCGTTTGTTTTGCTGAACTAGACTAGCATGGCAACCCATTGGGAAATAAAGCCTTGAGTAAAAGTTTAACAACTACTTTACTGTCCCTTATCAAATTTGATGGCCAGTTTCCTTTGCTCTACTGGAAGCACTTTGGCAAATAAGGTCATCTTTCCTTATAAGAGATATTGATATTGGTGACTTCAGTGCCTGACAATTTGCTACTCTAATACTGTGAGAAGGGAAACACCTTTCTGCCAGTTGTGTCCATCTTCTTTGTTTCTGTGTCACAACATGTGGGATACAACTGACTCCTTTAAATCTTTGCACTACCACTGTCACCACAATAGAATAAGGATAAGGTGTACCACTGAACTCTATTGGCATTTCATCTATGGCTCCTATTTCCAACAGAGAGTAAACTTCCTTTCTTAAAAAGGGGGTTGGAAAAGGGGGTTCCTGAATAGGGATGAAGCAGAGGAAGAGAAGTTGAGTGAAGGAAAGGAATCTAATTAAATAGTGTAATCATCCTTTATCATTTCCAGAGTCCATTTGTTTGTTGAGATGAAATTCCAAGTCCACATAACATAAGAGCAATTTCATAAAAGCAATTGATATAATTTGTCTGCTTTTTTCAGTATAGTCTAACGTGATGCAGGAGAAGTACAAATTGCCTTTGCACATTGCAACAGAAACATAATTTTTTTAAAAAAATGGTAAATACAGGATAGTGAATACAGACTGAGAGGTTTCTTCCAACATGTCCAACATTTCAATATCATATATTGAATACTATTCCTTTCTACAACTTCACAGAATTGCAATGCATCCTCATATGCAGAGAGCACCAGAATAACTCCAATATTGTCATCCTAAAAATACTAATCAAGTTCTGATTCCAGATCTTGCTATTCAACCTGAGCCATAGACTCCTCCTCTGTCTCTAACAGAGTATCATGAGTTATGGTAGAATGCTCTCTAAAAGCGGTGAAGTCAACGGATCCAGGATCTTAGAAATGAGACCTTCTCTGACCCCTAATAGAAGAGGAATTTCTAGCCTGGCAAGAATATGGAACATCCTTATATTGCCTAAGCAAAGGCACCCAGAGCCAACCAGCCCTGGACAGTATCTGCCAACCATACCAGAAACTTAGCTCAGACTCTATTTCCTATCTAGGAAGGTAGGATGTTCTGTAGCAATATTTTAGAGGTGTATTTCTTATGAGGTAAATCATTATATCTAATGCATTTTTCCTTGAACTGCAGATCGAACCTTGGATCCAAGTCAGAAATTACTGGGCTAACTACCTATCAGATCTGGCATTTGTATAAATCAGAAGGGAGAAATAGCTTCACTGAGAGAGCCTGAAAGTATTTAGCAGGAGGAAGGTAAATGCATCAACTTGTCCAACCTTCTCCATTTCTCTGGCAGGAAGCTAAAAGCAGGACCACTTCAGGGTGGCCTCTCCCCCTTTAGGAGATGAAACTCTTATCTCTTGCAGCTCTGACAATCAAAAGAATTTATAGTTTTAAAGCTTTATTTAAAAACACAGAGCTATACATTAAAAATATTTACTCAACACATTTGTACTCCGTAAGGTACAACAGAGAAAACAAATTTGCAAAAATACCTGGTCTAAAATCTGTTAGAAAAGGAAGAGATGCCACATTCTGATTACAATGCCTCAGGACTTGATCTAGGCTCTCAGATTCCAAATCCCAGCTAACACCACTATCTTCGGTGTCGCTCTGCTGGTCAAGGATCTCTGCTGATTCAAGGCAAATGTACACCTAAAAAATGAGAGAAGGGTCTTATAAATGGCAAAGATTACAGCATTTGCAGACACATCAGAATTAACTGCCAGGTTTAATAAGTGATCAAGGATATTAAGATTTATTTGTCACAAAGAAACATTGCTCTTCCCCTAATTCTTCTTTCCTCCATCCCTTAAGATTAGTTTTGCATATTATACTCTGGATTTAAAAATAAAGTATGAAAAGTTCAAGGCAACCAGTTATTATTTAATGCCACACCTTGTAACCATGGTAACACAAGCTCTCTCTATATGAAAATGTGTAGATGTTAAAACTTCCACATAGGCTTGGTCCAATTCAGGATTCCCTCCCAATTCTTTGGATCTACCACTATGACGCATTAAAAATTTACACAGATTCAATCTGAAATTCATGGAAAAACATGAATGGTGAATTTCTCTTGCTAAGCATCAAAATATTCTACTTCATCTAAACTGTTTTTTTGATATGACCAATCAGTATAAATGCATACATCATAACAAACAACAAGCAAATAAATGTTATACATAGAACAACTTTCATTAATATACAAATCTATGGTCTGCCTCAAATCTCTAGTCTCAGGTGTACGGAGTGGGTACGTATCCACAAGTACAGGGACCAACATTTGAAGAACTCACCATTACCATAGAATCATAGAATAATAGGGATGGAAGGGACCTCACGAGGTCATCTAGTCCAACCCCCTGCTAAAAAGCAGGACCACTCCCCCTAAATTATCCCAGCCAGGGTTTTGTCTAACCAAGCCTTAAAAATCTCCAAAGATGGAGATTCTACCACCTCCCTAGGTAGCCCATTCCAATGCTTCACCACCCTCCTAGTGAGAAAGTTTTTCCTAATATCCAACCTTGACCTCCCCAGCTGTAATTTGAAACCATTGTTCCTTGTTCTGTCCTCTGCTACCATCGAGAACAGCCTAGCTCCCTCCTCTTTGGAGCACCCCGTCAAGTAGTTGAAGGTTGCTATCAAATCTCCCCTCAGTCTTCTCTTCTGTAGACTAAATAAGCCTAGTTCCTTCAGTCTCTCCTCATAAGTCATGTGCCCCAGCCCCCCTAATCATTTTTGTTGCCCTCCGCTGGACTCTTTCTAATTTGTTCACATCCTTTCTGTAGTGGGGAGCCCAAAACTGGACACCGTATTCCAGATGCGGCCTGACCAGTGTCGAATAGAGGGGAATTATCACATCCCTCCATCTACCTTTGATTAAGAAACTACCTAATTACTATGTACTATTACTCTTCTAATCACTATAATATATTTCATGTTGACATTGCATCTATATAACTGCTGCCTGTTACCCTAAAAGCTTTCAATTTTGCTTCTTTCGTGCATTTCCATGTTACCCTTTTTCTAACTCATTGCCTCTTGCCCTGGGGATTCCAGTCCAATTCCTGTCTCATGATATATTATTTCGATCTTTCCTCCACGAATGTTTTAACCATCTCCATTTTTGTTCTGAAATTTCCAGTCCTACTGGCTTCTATTTCATCCTCCTTCAGAATTTGCTGCTTGTGATTATTTTCTGCCCATCTCATACTGAAGATTTGTCTAAGGCAGCTGTTGATGAAAACTTAATGAGGTTAGATAGTAAAACCTTCCTAAGTCTCCAAGTTTCAGCACCAATATTAGTAAGACCAATATTAGATTAAATATTTGAAGGTTTGCTGGAGGGCAAGACATTATTATGTGGAATCTCTGCTATTCAGATCTCTTATTTGTTTTTATTCTCAATTTGGCTACCACTAACGTGTGATCCATTCTCATACCTACCTCCTATATCTTCTCAATTTCTACTCCATTTGTGCAAAACTGTAATGTGGTTTTGTTCCCTGTTCTGTGATACGCTGACCTCCAAGATGTTTTATGAATAGTACGGTTTATGAATAGGGAAGATAGTCCTTTCCATGACCAGGTCATTCATTCCACAAAAATCAGCGAACATTTCATCGTTTTCATTCATTTCACTAAGGTCTTGTTTCCCCATAATTACTTTTCTGCCAGTGTTGTTGCTCCCTCCTTTAGCATTAATTTCTCCAATTACTGGAGGACTTCTCTTTTTTGGTACCGTATCTACCTGAAGTTGCTTGTACACATCGCTTGTGTTCTATTGTTGCTTGTATAGCTTTTCTTTTTACTCTTAGTTAGCATGATTTACTGAAGAATAACATTGAACAACAGACACCTTTTGGAACTTTGATGAACACTGCACTGTTCCAACCCTTTCTGAACCAGATGCCTGTTCTATCTTTTGGCAGCCGTCTTAGATAGCGTCAGACCTACACCATCTCTGTGAATATCACTGGCATTTGATAACCCAGGACACAGTATGATGTATCCAGATGACCAAGTGATTTGTCCTGATGTAACTTCTCTTAGGCCAGGCATATTTAGTTAACATCTCCCCATTTGTTGTGTTACTTTTGGCTGCTTTACTTGGCTCATGTAGTGTCCACAGATTCCATTACCATTGGTAATGTATTTTGAAGAGAACAAATTCATCCATGGAGCAGCTTCCTTGGAGGTTTGGCCACTTCATGTTTTCATGTCTCTTCCACATCTATTTGAATTAAGTTTGTTGAACAGAGCAGTAGTAGTACAGGTTTCCATAATGACTTTGTTTTATACAAAAGCAGGTTGCTAGCTCATTCTTAATTCTGTACCAGGAGGGCTGGCAGACTGCTTTTACTCTGGCTCCTACCCTTTGACCTGTGTTGCCTGGGTTACCCTACTCAGAAATAGACACCTGCTAACATAGCTTCTGTGTGCAAGGAGGCCTCTGCTTTTTAAAGGGCATGCCTATAATGTGAACATTCGCTGGGCGAAATCTGGCCCTGACCCCAGCTGGGGATCCAGGGTGGTGGGATCCTGATCTGGGCCCCGGACTGGACCCAGGGGACAGGGCAGGTATTCTATGGGCCAAGCCCTGAACCTGTATTCAGGGCAAAATCGTCCCTGATTGGTAATATTTTATTAAATAAATAGGTGAGAAGAAAAGGTTACTTACTGTAACTGGTGTTCTTCGAGATGTGTTGCTCCTGGCCATTCCATAGTAGGTGTGTGCGCGCCTCGTGCACGGAACGCCGGAATTTTTTCCCCTAGAGATCCCGTAGGGCCGGCTGTAGCGCCCCCTGGAGTGGCGCCGTTGCGGCACCTCTATATAACCCACAGCCGGCCCTACCCTCCCCAGTTCCTTCTTGCTCTTATTCCGAGCGGGGATGGAGGGCGGGAAGTGGAATGGCCAGGAGCAACACATCTCGAAGAACACCAGTTACAGTAAGTAACCTCTTCTTCTTCTTCTTCGAGTGATTGCTCCTGTCCATTCCATAGTAGGTGAATCACCAGCCTTACCTTGAGGCGGAGGGTCGGAATCACAGCTTAGCTGAGAGCAGGACAGCTCTGCCGACTGCCGCGTCCTCTCTCGCTTGCTGAGTGATCGCGTAGTGTGCCGCGAAGGTGTGGACTGAAGACCAGGTGGCTGCCTTGCAGATGTCCACTAACGGCACACCCCCCAGAAAGGCCGTCGAGGAGGCCTGTGCCCTTGTCGAGTGCGCCTTGATCGGGGGCGGTGTAACCTTCGCCCGGTTGTAGCATTCGCGGATGCACTCGACTATCCATCCGGAGAGCCTCTGCGAGGAGATGGGCTCTCCTTTCATTCTGTCCGCTACTGCCACGAACAGCTGGGTGGACTTGCGGAAAGGTCTTGTCCTGTCTATTTAGAACGCCAGGGCTCTACGCACGTCTAGGGTATGTAGCCTGCGTTCCCTGTCCGAAGCATGTGGTTTGGGGTAAAACACAGGTAGATAAATGTCCTGGCTGGTGTGGAAAAGGGACACCACTTTTGGTCGGAAGGCCGGATGCAGGCGCAGCTGTACCTTGTCCTTATGGAAAACCGTGTAGGGTGGATCTGCTGTCAGGGCCCGTAATTCTGATACTCTCCTGGCCGATGTAATGGCCACGAGGAAGGCCACCTTCCAAGACATGCACAGCAGTGAGCATGAAGCTAGAGGCTCGAAGGGCGGGCCTGTCAGCTGAGTCAGGACCAGGTTTAAGTCCCATTGCGCCACCGGTGGACGGGTGGGGGGAAAGAGCTTATCAAGGCCTTTGACAAAACGCTTCACCATCGGGGCCGAGAAGACTGTGCCCCCTTCCACTCCCGCATGGAAAGCTGAGATGGCTGCCAGGTGGACCTTGACCGAAGCGGATGCCAAGCCCGACGACTTGAGATGCCATAGGTAGTCGAGGATATCTGGGAGTGGGGCTGATCCCGGATCGATCCCCTTGTCTGACATCCAGGCCGAGAACCGTTTCCACTTTGCCCCGTAAGCGGAGCGTGTAGAGGGCCTTCTGCTGTTAAGCAAGACCTCCTGGACCTCCCCCGAACATAGCCGTTCGTTCGGGGTTAACCACTCAGGTACCACGTCTTGAGGTGGAGTGATTAGAGGTTCGGGTGCAGGAGCCTGTCGTTGTCCTGCGACAAGAGGTCCGGCAACAAAGGTAGATCTATCGGGGCTCTGGATGAGAGGTTCCACAGGGTTGTGTACCAATGCTGCCTGGGCCATGCCGGGGCCACCAGAATCACTGTGGCTTTGTCGTGCTTGATCTTTAGAAGCACTTGGTTCACTAATGGCATTGGGGGAAAGGCGTAGGAGAGTTCCCCCGTCCACTGGATCGCGAACGCGTCCGCTATGGAGCCCGGTCTCCGTCCCCTGAACGAGCAAAAACGCGCGCATTTCGCGTTGGAGCTTGACGCGAAGAGGTCCAGACGGGGAGTCCCCCACCTTTGGAAGACCTCTCTCAGAACCTCCCACTTCATCGACCACTCGTGGGTTAGAGACTTCCTGCTGAGGTCGTCGGCCAGCGTGTTCTGCGACCCCGGTAGGTAGGATGCTACCGGCAGGATTGAGTGGAGGATGCAAAACTCCCAGAGAATGAGCGCTTCCTTGCAAAGATGGGAGGAGCGGGGACCGCCTTGCTTGTTGATGTAAAACATGGCTGTTGTATTGTCCGTCTGGACGGAGACTACTTTCCCTTTTAAGTGCTCCTTGAATGCCTGGCAGGCCAGACGAACTGCCCTGAGCTCCTTCACGTTTATGTGGAATAGGAGCTCTTCGCCCTCCCAGCGACCCTGGGTCCGTAGCTGGCCCAGGTGTGCACCCCAGCCCAGATCTGAAGCATCTGTTACGAGGGAAATGGAGGGGCTCGGGGCTCGGAAGGATAACCCTGCACAGACCTGGTCCTCCCGGCACCACCAGTCTAGGTCCCTCAGGGCCTGCGCGGAAGGGGCCACTATCATGTCCAGATCGTCCCGGCTCGGGCGGTAAACTGACGCTAGCCACAGCTGAAAGGGGCGAAGACGCAGTCGGGCATGCCTGACTACGTAGGTACATGCCGCCATGTGCCCCAACAATCTCAGGCACATCCTTGCCGAAGCCAACGGATGTCTCTGCAATCCCTTTATGGTATCTCGGATCCCTTGGAACCGTGATCGAGGAAGAGATGCCTTTGCTACTGTCGAGTCCAGGACTGCCCCTATGAACTCTATCCGCTGGACTGGCACGAGAGAGGACTTGCGCTGGTTGACCAGCAGACCAAGGCGGCTGAACACGTCTTGTATGATCTGCAGGTGATGAGACACTTCCGCTGGCGAACGGCCTCGTACAAGCCAGTCGTCCAGGTAGGGGAAGACCTGAACTCTCCTCTTTCTGAGGAAGGCTGCCACTACTGCCAGGCATTTGGTGAAAACCCTGGGAGCCGCGGCGAGCCCGAACGGAAGGACCGTGAATTGAAAATGCCTGTCTCCCACTTTGAAACGCAAGAACCGTCTGTGTCGTGGGGTTATTGCAATGTGGAAGTAGGCGTCCTGTAGATCGAGGGCGGCATACCAATCTCCCGGATCCAGGGATGGGATAATTGAGGCCAACGAGACCATGCGGAAACGAATCTTGCGTAGAAAACGATTCAGGTACCGCAGGTCTAGGATGGGACGGAGGCCCCCTTTCGATTTGGGAATAAGGAAGTATCTGGAGTACACCCCCTTCCCCCTCAGGTCCCGAGGCACCTCCTCTATCGCCCCTTTCTCCACGAGGGACTGAACCTCTTGGGCCAGCAGTTGTTCGTGAGAGGGGTCCCTGAAGAGGGACGGAGTAGGGGCGGGGGCGGAACGGGGGGTGTGAAGAGAACTGGAGCGAGTATCCATGCTGCACCGTGCGGAGCACCCACTGGTCCGAAGTAACTAGCACCCAGGCACGGTGGAACCGGGATAATCTGTTGAGGAAGGGCAAGGGAATTGGATCCGCAGCAAAGACTGGTACGTCGTCCCCGATCGTACCCTCAAAAGGCCTTCTTGGGGCCGGAGGGATGACGCTGCCCGCCCTGGTTTTGGTCTGGGGGGCGGCGGCTTGCCCTGCGCCCGTTACGGCCTCTCCTCCGGTCCCAGTCCTGGCGCCGTTGGTATGGCCGAGCCGATGCCTGTGGCTTGAAGGGCTTTCTTTGCGACGCCGGGGCGTGAAGGCCCAGCGATTTCACCATGGCCCTTGAGTCCTTGAGGGATTGTAATCTGGAGTCTGTTTGAGAAGCAAACAGCTCCGGACCCTCGAAGGGCAAGTCCTGAATGGTGGACTGGACCTCGGCGGGGAGGCCCGAAGCTTGGAGCCAAGAACTCCGTCGCATTGTGATGCCAGAGGCCATTACTCTAGCTGCAGCGTCCGCTGCGTCCAGGGCCGACTGTAGGAGGGCTCGAGACACCACTTTACCCTCCTTTGACATAGCTGCCAGCTCGGACCTCGAGTCCTGGTCCAGCTTGTCGGACAGTTTGTCGAGGGCCGCCCATGAATTAAATGTGTACCTGCTGAGGATCGCCTGCTGGTTGGCAATCCTCAGCTGGAGTCCCCCAGAGGAATAGACCTTGCGGCCGAATAGGTCCATCTTCCTTGCGTCCCTCGATTTGGGCGTAGGACCTTGGTGGCCTTGCCTCTCTTTTTCATTGGCCGTTTCAACCACCAGCGAGTTCGGGGCCGGGTGTGAATAAAAATGCTCGTAGCCTTTCGCGGGAACAAAGTACTTTTTCTCCACCTGCTTGGCTGTCGGAGCAATGGAGGCTGGGGTTTGCCACAGGGCCTTGGTTGTGTTCTGCACCGTCTTAATTAGGGGCAGGGCCACTCTGGACGGACCTTCTGGGAGGAGGATGTCAACCATGGGATCCGCTTCCTCCGTGACCTCCTCCGCTTGTAGGCCCATGATCTTTGCCACTCTCCTGAGTAGGTCCTGATGAGACCTGCTGTCATCAGGGAGAGTGGCCGGCTTTGCCCCTGCCACAGCCTCATCCGGTGGGGACGAAGATGACTCTCCGGCGGGTTCCGGATGGGGGTCTAGTGCCCTCATGGATTGCCGACCCTCCGTCACTGACGGATCGTCCGGGGCTTTATCTGCCCGGTCCCGGGCTGGAGCCCTCCCCAATTCCGGAGGAGCGCTCGCCGTGCATGACGGCTGATGCCTCGACGATAGGGTGGAGGGAGGCCTCTCCGACAGGGGACCCTGGGCCTGATGGTACGCCCATGGGGTCCAAAATGGCCACTGTTGAGGCGGCTGCCACTGGGATCCGCGCCGGGTCTGGGAATGGCCGCGACTGTCCCCTCTTCTCCCCGAGCGGCTCCTGCTCCGCCTGGCGGAGCTCACACTGTCTCCCGACTCGGAGGAGAACCTGCTCCGGGGTGACCAAGGTGGGGCTGTGCCGCGAACCGGCGAGTATTGCGCCCGTCCCGCCGCGGGTATTGCTTCTCGCGGTGCCGATGGGCGACGGTGCCGTGAAGAGTCACGGTCCAGGCGCTCTGGTGGGGACCGGTACTGTGGGGCCCCTGCTGCCGCTATCACCGCTGGCGGAATAGGAGATCGGTGCCGCGTCGGGGGCGAAATATACTGAGAGCGCTCCCCGTGGGCCAGGCCGGCGGGTGAAGGACGCGCCTGCTCCAACGGCGAACGGTGCCGTGGAGGGCTCCGGTACAGCAGCGCCATTTTTCCCCTCGACGGTACCGACCTCTGCGGTGCCGGAGGGTGAGTCTCTGGCGCACGCGGCGCCGTGTGCGCAATGAGCTCTCGTGCCGCTTCGAATGTCTCCGGCGTCGAGGGCAGCTGGAGCTCCTCATCCAGGATAACCCTGGTGGGCGAGGCGTTGGACCCCGGACTCGACGGAACCTTCTCACGGCCCGGAGTCAACGGGGCTGGAGCCTGCGGCTCCCGGAGCTGACGGTCCGAGCCCGGTACCATCTCCGCCCCATGCTTCGCGCGTTTGACAGGCGATCTCCCTCTGTCTGAACGCCTCTTCTTCTTAGCCGGACCGGGGGAGAGGGAGCGGTGCCGTGGCGGCGGTGCCGAAGGCTTCGGTGCCGGCGGCGGGAGCCGGTGCCGTGGCTCCTTCGCGAGGCTAGAGGGTCTCGGTACCTCACTGGTGGACGCTGGAGCGCTCCGCACCGACGGTGCCGCGCTTGACCCGGGACCCCCGGCGCTCGCCGGCCGCAAAGCGTCCTCCATCAGGAGGAGCTTGAGTCTATGCTCCCTCTCTTTCTGGGTCCTCGGGCGGAACCCCCGGCAGATTTTGCACCGCTCACGTAGGTGGGACTCTCCCAAACACCTTAGACACTCGCGGTGCGGATCGTCCAAGGGCATGGGCTTACGACAGGCCCCGCAAGCCTTGAAGCCTGGCATGCCCTGGCCCCGAAAGGGGGCTCTTCGATGGAAAAACGACTCGAATTGAGAACTATCCACTAACTACTAACTGATTGAAACTAGGGTACTGCTAGCAAGCTAGCCAACGTTCCAGCGACCGTCAGGGTGGTAAGAAGGAACTGGGGAGGGTAGGGCCGGCTGTGGGTTATATAGAGGTGCCGCAACGGCGCCACTCCAGGGGGCGCTACAGCCGGCCCTACGGGATCTCTAGGGGAAAAAATTCCGGCGTTCCGTGCACGAGGCGCGCACACACCTACTATGGAATGGACAGGAGCAATCACTCGAAGAAGAAAGATTATTTACTTCTCAAACACTCCTGCCACCCAAACATTTGAAAGACTGTAAGCATCTGACATGCTGTGTCTTAATTAACTGATACAGATTTAAAAGGTCTATAATTGATCAGGCTAAGATTTTTCACAGTTATTTATTTTTACTACAAATCATGGATAGGTCATGGACAAGTACACAAAAAATCATGGAAGCCCATGGACAGTTTACTTAAACCTCAAAGAGAAATACAGATAAAACAAATACTCTTATACCAAAGTTCACTTAAACATTAATCCATTTTGATCTGTGAATCAGACAAAAAAAACCCCAACCATTTTATGTACATTGCTAACCTCTAACAAGATATAGGTAAACAGCAACAAGTAACTATAAATAATATACTTGCATTTCAGGGCTCTATGACGGGGCTGTTAGCTATTTACAAGGAATGGCTCTAATTATCATTTCAATACCTTTAAATATGTCCTCAAAAGTTGACTTTAAGTTATTTCAGCCTGCGTCTTCCTGGCTCAGTGCCACAGAGGCAGTCATATCCTGTAACAGTTTTTAAACAAACATTTATAACATATACCTCATTAGGTGACACAAGGTGCTTAACTTTTACTGGAAAAAGTTCTCCTGGAACAGGTAGAGACGGCATTGTATATGGTGGCAAAACAGGAGTCCCTGCTTCAGACAACAGCAACTCCTAGAACAAGAAAGGATTTAGTTAGGCTTCACATTTTGGTAATTACTGTGCACATTTTCCCTCTTATGACTTCTGATCAACTTTAGAGGAGTTATTTGTGTAGACTCAAATAAGGTAAACAAATCAAATTTTCCTTGGTTCCATTTTTCTTATCTTCCATTTTTAAGCAGATAAAGAGGTTAGTTAGAGAAATAAATCAGTCAATTCACAAACTTGGAGTATGTAAATAATTAAAAGAAAAAGCTATTCAGAGGTAGTCCTAAACTGTTATTAAAAAAAGTGATCTCTACTTTGACAAGGTCCCCTTGCCGAGGGCTCTTAAGCAAAGTAAGCAGTCATGGGATAAGAGGGAAGCTTCTCTGTACCAGTTACTAGTTAAAACACCAGAAACAAAAGGGTAAGAATAAATGGTCAGTTCTCATAAAGAAGAGAGGTAAATAGCAGGGACCCCCAGGGATCTGTACTGGGACCAGTGCAGTTCAAAATATTCATAAACATTCTGGAAAAAGGAGCAAACAGTGAGGTGGCAAAGTTTGCAGATGATACACAAATTTCTCAGGATAATTAAGTCCAGAGCTGACTGCAAAGAGCTAAAAAGGAATCCCACAAAATGGGGTGACTAGAAAAGAAAACGGCAGGTGAAATTCAATGTTGATAAATGCAAAGTAATGCATATGAGATTAGAGGTTTATTACAGGAATAGGTGGATGAAGTTTTGTGGCCTGCACAGTGCAGGAGGTCAGACTAGATAATCATATTGGTCCCTTCTGACCTTAGAACCTGAGTCTGTGTTTTCCAAACTATACACACAAAATGATGTAGTCTAAATTAACTGTTACCACTCAAGAAAAAGATTGTGGAGTCATTGCAGATAGTTTTCTAAAAGTATCTGCTCAAGGTGCAGCTACAATAAATCTAACAATGTTAGGAACCTTTAGGGAAGAGATAGATAATAAAACTGTAAAAATCATAATGCCACTATCTAAATCTATCATATGATCATAACTTGAGTACTGTGTGCATTTCGGCTCACCCCATCTCAGATAAGATATGTCTGAATTTGACGTGCGCGTGGGGGGGGGGGCCCCGGCGAGGAATTAAAGGTATGTAACAGCTTCCATATAAGAAGAGATGAAGAAAGACTGGGACTATTCATCTTGGGGGGAAAAAAAAGGACAACTAATGGGAAATAAGATATTTTATAAAATCCTTACTGTTTTGGGGAAAGTGAATAAGGATGTATTATTTACTCCTTCACAAAACAAGAAATAGGGAACACCCAATGAAATTAACAGGTTTAACACACACACACTCTCTCTCTCTCTCTCTCTCTCTCTCCCTCTCTCTCTCCCTCCCTCCCTCCAAGGTGACATTGTGAATGGCAAAATTATATCTGGATTCAAAAAAGAACTAGACAAGTTCATGGAAGATGGCTAATGCCCATTGACAGGACCTAACATGCTCTGGGTGTTCATAAGCCTGCCAGCTTTGGGACTGGATAAGAAGGGATGGATCATTTCTGACTGTCCTGTTCTTTTCATTCTCTCTGATGCATCTGGCATTGGCTATTGTTCAAAGACAGGATACTGGGCTATATGGACACCCAGTATGGCCATTCTTGTGTTATTTGAGGCTAAGAGTAAGAAGATAGGTAGGTTTGATTTCTCCATTAAAAGATAAACAGATGCACAGCCAAGCCATTGGTCAACAGCAAATACTAAAAATCAATCCATGGCTTCCCTCTCAAAGCAACACCACAATAAATAATGCACTTTGCTGATATAATGAAAAGTCATTTTTATTTATTTTTAAATAAAAAGCTTCAATAATTTCAAGCAAGTGTTTTATCTGAATAAAACAGAGACTGGTGACCTGGCACAAAAGGATTAAGTAAGGTAATGAATTTTAGGTGATCAATTGTTAAAAAATAAAACTAAAAACCAACCAACCAACCAACACCTCCCCCCCACACACTTATTCACCTCACATGCTGAACACTAAAACATACCTCAAAGCTAATTTTCCAGTTATCCTGAAAACACTTTTCACTGTAATGTATTGTTTCCTAAAAGGCAAGTATAGTACAGTTCAGTTTGGGATCCAGGATAATAGGGGCCATATATAAACACCTAAAATATGTAGATAAAATTAAACAAAACAGCAGATTTTTCAGGTAATATTTTCTTAATTCATAATAGAGAGAGAGAGACTTCCTTGATTCAGGAAACTGCTTAACTCTTACTGATATCAGTGGGACTTAAGCAAATATTCAAGTACTTCCATGAACTGAGGCTTTGGAACTTGATTCTGCAGTCTGCATGAAACATTTTCGTGTAAGGATGGACCAACCCGCCCTGAATGTGTTCACTCTATAAATGAAACCTGAATTTTCTGAGGTGTGATTGAGTATTTTCAACAACACTCAAAAAACCAGGATCCTTCCTGCACCACACCATAGCTTCTCTAAATATATGGTTGAAAATAGGTACTCAACAGAAACAACAGCTTCTGTTAAGATTCCAGTTGTTCCTTTGAAATTTCCAAAGCTCTCTAAGTTTTCACTTAGTTGTTCATCATTGTGTATCTCAGAAGACCAAGAGCCAGATAAACCACAGAGGCTCTATTATCTTTCAAGAACTGTGCTTTTTGGAGCACAACTAAATGGGAGAATGAATGAAATTACTGTAAGGTGGATGCACAACTGATTGAAAGACCATATTCAAAGACTAGTTATTAATGGTTTGTTGTCAGACTGGAAGGATGTATCTAGTGGAGTTCCACAGGAATCAGTCCTGGGTCTGGGACGTTTGAATATTTTCATTAATTATTTGAATAATGGAGTGGAGAGTATACTTCTGAAACTTGAGGGTGACACTGAGCTGGAAAGAATTGTTAGTACTTTGGAGGAAAGGAATATCATTCAAAGTGATCTTGGCAAATTAGAGAATTGGTCTGAATTCCAGAAGATGAAATTCAATAAACCACATTTAGGAAGGGGTGAGGGGGGGGAAACCACAAATGCTTAACTACAAAATGGGGGATAACTGGCTAGGTTGGTGGTTCCCAACGTTTTTGGCTCGAGGACCATAGATGTAATTTTTACTACCCTCAAGGGCCACGAGTCTCTTCCAGCAACTCCTCTTCCCCTACCTGTAGCCAAAAAGAAAGAATTTAGGGAGGAAGCTGCCTGTCCCCCAAGCTGCAGTAGAGAAACTGCATGTGTCCTGTAGCCCATGCACTCCACCTGAGTTCATAGGCTGTGGCTCCCTTCTGCAGCAGGCTCCAGCAGGGACCCCAGCACCACGAGACCCAAGCGAAGTGCTTTGCTGTGCTCCCTGATACAGCCAAGGGAAGGGGAGCACGGACTTCCTCTCCCCTTGGCAGCAGTACAGAGCCTGCGCTGGTCTTGTAGTCCCACAGCAATGCACTTCACCTGGGTCCTTAAGGTTTGCAGCCAGCGGGAGGAGAGCAGCAAGCCACTTTGAAAGGTCCCTTTGGCTTTCAGGCTACAGGTTGGGAACTAGTGGGCTTGGTGGCAATACTGCTGAAAAGGATCTTGGAGGTATAACAGATTATGAACTGAACATGAATCAACAATGTGATGCTACACGAAACGACTAATATAATTTGAGCATGTATGAACAGAAGTGTCAAATGTAAGACACTGGATGCAATTGTGCCACTGTACTCTCATTTGTGAAGCCTCAGAGGGAGTACTGCATCCAGTTCTGGGCTCTGCACATCAGCAAAGTGGCGGACAAATTTAAGATATGAAGAGGACAGCAGAAAGGCTAAGAAAACCTGACCTTTGAAGAAAAGTTAGGAAAAACTGGGGATCTTTAGTCTTGAGTTAAGAATACTGGGGGGGGGGTATGACTGCTAATCAGCTTCAAATACGATAAAGGCTGTTATAAAAAGGATTGTGATCAATTGTTTTCTGTGTGTTTTCTGTGTCCACTGGAAGCAGCACAAGTAATAAAGTAGTGGCAGTAATAATCTGCATCATAATGTGCACCAAGGAAGAGTGACATTAAATGTCAGGAAAACTAACCAGAAAGCTAGTTAAGATGTGAAATATGTTCTCAAGGAAAGCTGAGGAATCTCTATCATTGAAGGGTTTTTAAGAAAAAGGCTGAACAAACACCTGTTGTGTTGGTCTAGGTTTACTTGGGCTTGCTTCAGCAAAAGGGGCAGAAATTGCTTTCTTCAGGTCCCTTCCAGTCCTACATTTTTACGGCAAGGTGAAGAGCAGTGAGAGTATGAAGTGGAACAAAAACTAAGCATAGAAGAAAAATATTGGCTTCCTTTGTAGTGGTGCAGTGGCGCCACCATGGCCCCTAAAGGGTTAAAGAGGGGCTTGGCTAAAGCAGCCATCCATAAGAGGAAGCAGCAGGGCAGAGAGTTTAGTCTGGCCTAGGTAGCCCAGAAAGAAGGTTCTCCTGCTGGCTGGCTGGTGAAGCCAGCACCCTGGAGAGCTCACAGTGCAGACACTGGGAGCTGCGGAAGCCATCCAGAAGGGCAAAGGCTCTGGGGCAGCGGTCCAGAGGTGAGGAGGCCTGGAGGGACAGCGGCTGGGATTCCGGAGCAGCTGGCCAGAGGTGCTGTGGTGGGGCAGCGGTCCAGGCAAAGGAGGCCTAGAGGGACAGCAGCTGGACTCTGCACGGCGAGACCAGGGGCTGGAGCAGCGGTCTGAGTGCTGGGAGCCAAGAGCAGATGGCGGCTGGATCTGGACTGGTGAGAGGTGGCATGACTGGGGCTGCGAGAAAGTGGCCCAGGGAATCAATGTCTGTGAAGTGTAGAAACTGGAGGGAGGAGGAAGGCCTCAGAGGAGGCATTTAGGGTCCCTGGGCTGGGGCCTGGTGTAGAGGGAGGGGCCAGGTCCCTCCCTGCTCCCCCCAGCGTGCCAGGAGCGGTACAAGCTCGCTGGCCCTAGATTGTTTTAAACTGTGGCTGGTGTAAAGCGAGCTGGACTATGACTAGAGGAAGTGGTCAGTTGACTAGGCCTGTCCCACTGCTGCAAAGTGGTCCAGGGGACTTCGTTGTACCCCGGCAGGGGAGGACTGAGGGATTCAGCTGGAGGGCTGAGGTCTAAACAAGAGAACTCGGGGACTGAGTCCAGCGTGTGGGAGCAGAGCATGGACTACCAGCAGGGGGACCACTTGAGTAATTCCCCGTAACATCATGAGGAGGCGCCCTGTTGGTGAGCCCCATGCTGAGGAACTGCTACATTCTCCCTCTCCATAGAGATGTTACTCAAGGTGAGATGAGAGAAGGCTAACAACTTTGAAGTTTCTGCCACTTCTAAAAAAACCCAAATCAAGTTGGTGCCTATGCTAAAGAAGCAGAAACTGAAGTTAAATCTTACCAGGTTTGATATATCCTGACAATCTTCAAAAATACAGTGTCTGTGGTAAGCCATAAAGGAAGAAAGCGACATCCCATCAAAATAAAGATTAACAGATACTTGGCCCCAAGGATTATCTGGACATTCCTGTTTGAATAAAACAAAATAAACCATCACCTTATCATAACTGAGATTTTGCAAATATAACAGTCATGAAAGAAAAGGTTCCTTACCTGTGTGTAACTGGGGGTTCTTTGAGATGTGCAGTACCTATCTGTATTCCAATCGTGTGCGTGCATACATGCCATGCAGTGGAAGTTCAGTCTTTTGACCCACACATGTATCATACAGAGCCTTATGCTCCAGGCACAGTTATAAGAGGCCATGCCAAGCAAAGGTCCTTCAGTCACCCTCTTGCTGCTGAGTAACACAGTCTGCAGCAGAGGTGGCTGGGTACTGGAATACAAATAGGGACCACACATTTTGAGGAACGTCTAGTTGCTGGTAAGTTCCACCTCTTCTTTTTCAAGTGATGGTCCCTGTATGTATTCCAGATGCAAGTGATTATCAAGCTGAGATCATCTTGGAAGTGGGTGGAAGGGGACGTCTGCTAGGGAGGCGGAGGTAGTCACGTTCACCCACGTGAAGTAGGCCGTAATCCCACAGGGCAGTAGGGTGTTAGATTACATGCATCAGAGTGCAACAGGCAAAGACCCATTTTGATATGCACCTCATTACACACTAATAGTGTGGGTGATGTATCCGTTAAAGCAAATTAGGAAACAAATATATATGGCCTCCTTCATTACATCAAATGTCTGGTTCTGTATATGCAAATAACCACCAAGCTATATTGCATCCATTCTCCCCATCTGGGAATGCGCCAGAATTTCATGTCTCAATTTACTCATTTTAGGATGCCTAAGTACATCGTAAGTGATTTGAAATGGCAACATGTTTAATTTTCCAAATAGTGTTAATAGTACATTTAATCCTAATATTAATTGATGAGTTTATGGAGAGATTCCAATGTTGGCAGATGAAAGTGGAAAGGACCCATACAAGTCACAATGGTAATAACCACATAAAGGTACCTTGGTACCTTTAAAACAAACATGCTTAAGTCTTAAAAAATTGTGACAAGGGTCACAGTTAAAGCAGAAATAAGGTAATACGTTGTCTTTACGCTATCTGTGATAAATTTTTCAGCCTGAGCCAAGTATGAGTTTTCCTCAGGAAAACCAACTAGTTTTATTCCTTCTATTAAATATGCCTAATGTACACTAAAGGAAATAAACATTTAGTGAGTTTTATTCTTTATGTCTGAACATAAATTAAGTTACCAGAAGATGTATTTCAACAACTCTCTTTGTCAGTAGTTCTTGAAGGAGCTCTATTGCATCCTGCTGCCAAAAATTTCCAACCTGGTTAGTGAGAGGGGAAAACAAAACAAAAACACCCCTCAGACATGTCTAAATATCAATAAGCACAGGATACTAAATCATATAGTCTGTGTATTTTTACCATATTTCTATAATGCAAATGTTTTATTAATATAATACAAGACACATTTGACTCAACTCCCACATTTAAATTTAAGACTCCCTCCTTGTACTATGTGGTTTTAGCCAGTATGTTAGTTGTAGCATACACCACATTAATAGATATTATATGCATGGTATTAATAGATATTATACATAGATGGGTGCTGCAAAGTTATGTTAACTGAATGAATTATGCTCTTCCCACAATTCTATTCTCCCACATCAAGCATCCCCACAACACTTTGCAAAGTTGAATTCAGCTCTGACATTAGAAAACAAGATATCTGTTGAAGCAAAGCTGCATGAATATTTTGTACCAACTATAGTTAAGGGCTAGTTACATGGGTCAACAACACTTGTAATATAGTATTTAAAATGAGGGAAGGGAAAACATAAGGAGGTAAATACTAGAGATGGTGTTTAGTTTTCCTAGATTTCTGGTTTTATTTTGTAATGTTAAGAGCTATAGAACCTGGTCCTTACTGCTGCTGACTCCTCCTGGCAGTAGAGTCACAAACACTAAGATTTGGTTTATTCAAATGTCCTCATTTTGATCTTATGATGCCCTGAAAGGAGGCATTAACAGGAGAACGTGTCCAACAATGTTTGAAAGAGAAGATATTTTAATCATATTACTGAATTCCTTGCAAGTCACTGACTGACATCCTGTAGATTGTGCTCATGCATGGTACTTTTCTTTCTGGCTGATTGCAGGGGAAGATAGACTATTCATCTTGGGTAGAGGACCATGTGACAGAGGAAGGGGCACTGGTACACCTCAGTTGTGGAAGACACTTGCTACTTGTCCCTGGAAGCCTCACTCAGAGAGCATTGCTTAGATTGAAGCCAGCTCTTTGCAGGCCAGTGCTGTCATGACTGACTAGGTGCAGAGGATTTGGACAGGAAGGCAATTCAGATTGCAGAAACTACCATCCTACTATTTACCCAACAGAGAAGGAAAAACTACAACTGCACAAAAATGAGTAAGAAAAGGTTTTAAAACATGGTCAGGAGAAACTGAATTGTCCATCTGTTCCATGGCTGGAAGCAGAAAACCTGTAAGCGTCCAGCAACAAGGACCACCTTCAAATTCCATTCACCCATGAGTAACGAATGAGAGAAGCTGTGTAACAAAGATTTGAGGCCAACACTGTTCCTATATATTCTAACCTCACTGGACTTTTAAACAGGGAGTTATTCTTTAGATCAATGACAATAAAGAATCGTAGAATGGAACTTTACCTGCTGATGCAATTTGCCCCAAATGAACCAAATAATCAAACATAATAGTTTGCACATATTTAGTCTTTTCAGGAAGGCATCAACAGTTAGAACCCCAGTGAACAGTCTCAATGCTATTAAGACTAATCAGCAGGACTCTGCATTAGAAATGTCTATCTCGCTTGAAATCTTAAATACTTCTTGCATGCTGAATGTATGGAAACATGTGAAAGTATGCATCCTGTAGGCTGAGTGTTGCAAACCATTCATGTGGATCTAAAGATGAATTATGGAGGCCAATGTTACCATTCTGAACTTGAAGCAACAGATGAAGGTGTTGTGTCCCTTCATGTTCAGAATAGGATGCCTGCCTTTCTTTAATATTAGGCAATAATTCAGATAGAAATCTTTTAGACTATATAGAATAGGAACGTCTTCTATGTCTTGGAACCATGCAAGTGACTCCCATCTCCCTGAAAAATGGAAGGCTATTCCCAAATGGGGGAGGGAGTGAGCGAAGGTGTAGACCCTTTAAACTGATCATGGTGTTGTTTGACTGCAAATGCAGTGTGACAAGAGTAACAGAAGCAGATGTCTATCTCGGTAACTGCTGCCTTTTTCTTGGGGGCTTCAAGGCTGTCCGTTTGAAGAGGAAACATAGATGTTCTTTGCTTAGAACAGGTGCAAGATCTTCCACGTTTCCTCTTACAAGCCAGAGTACAAGCCTCAAGACAATGGAGCGTAGCTCATGAATCTTTCAGCTAATGGACGCCTTGTCAGTTTTGGGTCTGAAAAGTTCTGGGCCCTCCAAGGGATGATCCCCATTGTTGATTATACCTATTCTGGGATATCAGAACTTTGTATCCAGGATACCCTTCAAATGACTGACAACATTGCCACAGAATGACATGAAGAGATACTGGAAGGGATGTTCTGGTGATTACCTGCCCCTCTGTAGCAAAAGATTTGTGGAAATGAATCAATGAAATCTGAGAGAGAGTGTAGGACTGGAAGGGATCTCAATAAGTCATCTAGTCCAGTCCTCTGCACTTAAGGCAGGATTAAGTAATAACTAGATCATTCCTGACAGGTGTTTGTCTAACCTGCTTTTAGAAATCTCCATGACATGGAGATACCAAAGCCTCCCTGGCAATATGTTCCAGTGCTTAACTATGCTGACAATTAGGAAATTTTTTTAATGTTCAACCTAAACCTCCCTTGCTGCAATTTAAGCCTGCTGCTTCTAGGCTTATCCTCAGAGACTAATGAGAACAATATTTTACCCATGCTTTTGTAACAGCCTCTTATGTACATGCAAAGAGAACGTTACTCACCCTGTGGAGTAACTATGGTTCTTTGAGATGTGTATCCGTATGGGTGTTCCACTGTAAGTGCGTCTGCATTCCTGAGCTGCTGATGAGAGCGCTTTGGAAGCAATGTCCACTCAGCCTACACATGTGCTGCTCTGCACGTGCGACAAGGCTAGCCAGCTTGCACAGGTGAAACCTCCTTAGTTCCTTCTCTATTGCAGCATCAAAGATAAGAACTCTGAAGTAGCAGGGAGGAGAGTGGGTCATGAAACACTTATACAGACACACTTTTGTGCCACCTCCATCCCCTGAGAGTGACTGTCTGTGAAGGGGTATGTGTGTACCATATGAGTTGCCATTTTCCCATATCTTTCGCTGAGCTGATGGCAATGAAGAATGCCTTCTTTATGGAATGTGAGTTAAGGAACAAACGGACAAGGATTCTTAATACTAGGTTGAGATCCTACTGTGAGCTGATATGTTTGTGTAGGGAAAGAGGTTTCATTACACCCTTGAGAAACCTCTTCAAAGTCAAGTGAGAGAAGATAAGAGTATCTTTCTACCTACTTGTGGAAGACTGCAACTGCTGCTAAGTGGAACTTCAGTGAGCCAATAGAGTCCTGACTTCTTGAGAATCAACAGATAGTCCAGTACTACTGGTAAGATGGCTGCATTCATGTGGATAGCTTTGTGCTGGCACCAGATTTGAAGTCTCTTCCATTTTTGTAAGTAGATACAAGTAGCTCCTTTCTTACTGTGTAATAACACCTCTTGTACGTCCTCTGAGCAAGATGTCTTTATGTTCTGGAGCCAGGCTTAGAGCCAGAGAATCCACAGGTTGGGAAGAAGAGAGTGTCCCTACCTTCTATCACAGAATAAGAAAGTGATTGGAAGAGTCATTGGTGGACAGTTTGCCAGCTGTGGTAGGGTAAGGGTAGCGTGTCTATTGGGCCAGATGAGAACACCAGTATGATGTTTGCTTTTTCTTTCACTTTCAACAGGACTTTCGGTATTAGAGGAAATGGGGGAAAGGAGTAAAAAGACCCTTGTTCCACATAAAGAAAAGGGTATCTGTGATGTTCCCCTCTGCAATCGAGACTGGTGAATTGCTGTATCACCTCACCCGAGGTCTCCCTCACTCAGCTTCAGTGTGTGAACTCCTCACTCCTAGGCAGATCACTGCCTCCAAGAAGCAAGTTGCTCCCAACTCAGTGAGTGCCTCTATCTGGCTACTCATGGGATTATGCAATGGTATGACCCTAGCCAACACTGCCCCGCCCCAGAGGTAATCCCGCGGCCACCTCTGCCTCACTGCTGGGCCTGCAACCCCTTGCCTGGGGGCCCGGGGAAGGAGCTGGAGCCCCGCCACAGCTTCTTGCGCTCTCTGCTGGGGCTCTAGCTAGGCCCACCATGGCCCCTGATTGGCCCACCCGAGGCCACTGCGGCTCCACTGGAGCCCCCACAGCAGCCCCCATGCTAGGCCTGCTGTGGGTCCACTGGGGTCACCTGGCCACTGCTCCCAGGTGATCTGTGGACTGGATTCCAGTCCCGGGTGGGCCGGATTCTGGCCCGCGGGCCGTAGGTTGGACAAGGTTACCTTAAATCAAAAGTACTGCTTTAGATAAACCAAACACACAAAATCCTTCTGTACTTAATACATTTGAGTGATAAGTCAAAAGCAAGTTAAACTTGATCAAGATAAAACAAGAAGCATAATGCATTCTAAACTAAGCTTAACACTTTCAACAACAAGGGGACAGCCATGACAGGCTGAAAGGGAGTACTCTGTACTGGTCGTGGTTTTCGATTAGTGTGACCCTGAGGTAATGTCTGTGGCTTTGTATAACTGAAATATGGAAGTATGCATCTTGGAAATTGAAGGCTGAGAACCAAGCTCCTTTCTCTAATACTGGAATAATCATTGACAAAGAGTCCCTCAACTTCTGAGTCTTGATACATCTGCTGAGTGATCTCAAGTTCAGTTCAGCATGAGTCTCCAACCCCATTTTTATTTCGGTATCAAGTAGCAGCAGAAATAGAAGCCTTTCCCATATAGATGTGTGGGCACTGGCTCCTCTGACCCCTACAAATGAGGAGATGGTTTATCTCCAGCTGTAGCAGGCATTCATAAGAAAGGTCCTTGAAGAGGTACAGGGAAGGATGTTCGAGAAAGAGGTGAAAGGGATGGAGTACCCATCTCATATCTCCTACATCTATTTGGGCAGAGGTTATCCATTCCCAGGTGCGGCGAAACAGGGACCAATGGGAGAGGTGAGGTTTTCCAGCATAAGATAATGGTGAGGAGAATGTTCAACCTGTCAAAACTGCCACTTTTGAGCTAGAGGGTTGAGAGAAAGCAGACAGAATCTAACATTTTCCATCTGGGGAACGTGGGCTTCTTCCTCTGCGGTTCATATGAGCTCTGTGATGAATACTGTGATAAGCAAGGCTTGAATGATGCCTGAGGTCTAATACTTTCTTTTGTACCCAGGTGTTTGGGATCCCAAGGGATGAAAACGTAACGTGTGCAAGGAGATGTCTGTCTTTTCAGTGAATGATTTTGTCCCTTCAAAAGCAAGGTTTGCTACAGACGTTTGGACCTCTTTTGGGAAGCTGGGTAGATGGGAGTCACGCGGCCTCTCTCATCACAATGGCAGTTGAAATCGAACATACGACTGTCACTTGGTCTTCATTCACGATGGTCCTGAACTGCTCCTTATGAGAATTAGGAAGCTGCTCAATAAAACAACTGAGTTTTGCATAGTTCTGATGCCCGTATTTTGCCATTAAGGCTCGATAGTCTGCAGTGAGGAACTGGAAGGTGGCTGAGCTGTAGGTTTTTCTGCCAAAAAGGCCTAGGAGCTTCCAGATCTGTTCATAAGGGCTGCATTAGTAGAAGCACTGCCAAAAGATCAAGGGAAGTAAGTATCTCCCTCTACCTGGCACTGGTGAGGCTACATTTATGTCCAGTTTTGGGCCCCCCACTACAGAAAGGATGTGGACAAACTGGAGAGAGTCCAGTGGAGGGCACCAAAACTGTTTAAGGGGCTGGAGCACATGACTTATGAAGAAAGGCTGAAGGAACTAGGCTTGTTTAGTCTGCAAAAAAAAGGAGGAGGGGGGATTGGATAGCCTTCATCTACCTGAAAAGGGGTTCCAGGGAGGACAGAGCTAAGCTGATCTCAGTGACAACGGATTATAGAACTAGGAGCAATGGTCTCAAGTTGCAGTGGGGAGGTCTAGGTTGGATATTAGGAATAAGAGCGTGGTGAAACACTGGAATGGGTTATCTAGGGAGATAGTGGAATATCCATCCATAGAGGTTTTAAAGGTGTGGCTTGACAAAGACCTGGCTGGGATGGTTTAGTTGAGGATGGCCCTGCTCTGAGCAGCGGGTTGGACTAGCTGACCTAAGGTCTCTTCCAACCCTAATCTTCTATTTGTCTTATCTGTAAATCATAGACTAAGAGTGAAGAGTAAATATGTGAATACTAAAGATGAAGAGCTCAATCTTGCAGTCATGGGCAGGGAGAAGGAACTGAGCATCCACTGGGACTGCTTTGCTCTTTATGCCCTCAGTACAGGATCACAAGGACAGAGGGTATGTCTACACAGTCTATGGCAGCAAACCTGCAATCCTGAGCCCTCGTTCCCCAACTATGTTGACTTGGGCTGAAAGGCTTGCTGCTGTGAGCTGTATAGACATATGGCTTGAATACAACATCCACAATTAGCTGAAAGACTCCAGTTTCTAGTGCATGGGGCACTCGCCCATCAAGAGTGGAATACATATGATTGGGCATTCTTATGTAGAATTTGGGAGCCCTGAACAGAAGTTAAGGTCAGTGTGCTGTATTTTCTTGTGACAGCTAGAAGGGACTGGGTTGAAAACAGTCAATTAGAGCAGAAAGAAAAGGGACAGAGGACAAAGAAAGGAAAAGAGAATGGGAGACCTTATTTTGAATGAACACTCCAACAGTGTGTGAAGATTTAGTAATATTTATGCATAGCATCCATGAGGAAACATGCAAGTATGAAGAAACTATCCAGAGGCAAAGGACTGCTGCCACACCCTTGGAGAAGGATGAGATGGCTCAAGCAGAGGGTGGACACTGGCAGCTGGTTACTTCTGGCAGCAGACAGTGCTCCACCCCTGCTCCCATCCCACCCTCCGTTGTGGTAAAGAACCGCTACGCAGCACTACAGACGGGAGATGATATGGAAGAGGAGAAGCCGTGCACCCCCGAGGTTGGGAGGATCACAACCATCACACCCAGGAGAAAACGTCGGGTTGTGGTGGTTGGTGACTCTCTTCTGAGGGGGACGGAGGCACCCATCTGTCGCCCAGATAAGGCTTCTCGGGAGGTATGCTGCCTGCCAGGTGCCCGTATCCGAGACGTTACAGAGGGATTGTTGAGAATCATCCGTCCCTCTGACTACTACCCCATGCTACTCATCCATGTGGGAACCAATGATACTGCGAGAGGTGACCCTCTGCAGATCAAAGGTGACTACAGGGCTCTGGGAGCACGGGTGAAGGAGTTCGGTGCACAGGTGGTTTTCTCCTCGATCCTCCCGGTCAAGGGTAGGGGCCCGAGCAGAGACAGATGCATCCTGGAGGTGAATGCCTGGCTGCGGAGATGGTGTTACCAGGAGGGCTTTGGCTTCCTCGACCATGGGGTGCTGTTTCAGGAAGAAGGACTGCTAGGCAGAGACGGACTCCACCTATCCAGGAAGGGAAAGAGCGTATTTGGAAGCAGACTGGCTAACCTGGTGAGGAGGGCTTTAAACTAGGTCCGAAGGGGAAAGATGACCAACACCCACAGGTAAGTGAAACTGAGGGAAACCTGGGGGAAGGGATGGAACTTGGGGGATGCTGGGGCTGTAACAGCAGGAATAAAAGAGGGGGTAGTTGGAACTGGGGGCAGGGGTCAAATAATTGTTTATATCTTGATAAAGTCATAATACCTCAGGTGAGTGGGGAAGGACGACACCGGAAGAAATTGCAAGGGGGAAGATGCGACAGGAGGGAGAATCGACAGGGCAAAGTAGGGCAATGGGCCCGGTATCTTAGGTGCCTGTACACAAATGCGAGGAGCCTAGGAAACAAGCAGGAAGAATTGGTAGTACTGGCACAGACAAGGAACTATGATATAATTGGAATAACAGAAACGTGGTGGGATAACTTGCATGACTGGAGCACTGCCATGGATGGATATAAATTGTTCAGGAAGGACAGGCAGGGAAAAAGGGGGGGAGGAGTAGCGTTATATGTAAAAGAGCTGTACGACTGCTCGGAGCTCCACTATGAAAGTGGAAACAAGATGGTTGAAAGCTTGTGGGTTAAGTTTAGGGGAGAATGCAACAAGGGGGATGTTGTGGTGGGTGTCTGCTACAGACCGCCAGACCAGAAAGAGGAGGTGGATGAGGCGTTCTATGGACAACTAACAGAAGTTTCCAGATCGTCGCAGGCCCTGGTTCTTATGGGGGACTTCAATTATCCTGATGTCTGCTGGGAAGATAATACAGCAGTGCACAGGCAATCCAGGAAGCTTTGGAGAATATTGAAGACAACTTCCTAGTACAAATGCTGGAGGAACCAACTAGGGGCCTTGCACCTCTAGACCTATTGCTCACAAACAGAGAAGAATTGATCGGGGAAGTAGAAGTAAATGGCAACCTGGGCAGCAGCGACCATGAGACGGTAGAGTTCAGGATCCTGATCAATGGAAGGAAGGAAAGAAGCAGAACACACACCCTGGACTTCAGAAAAGCAGATTTTGGCTCCCTTAGGGAGCTGATGGGCAGGGTCCCATGGGAAGCTGATCTGAAGGGGAAAGGTGTCCAAGACAGCTGGCTGTATTTTAAAGAAACCCTGTTAAAGGCACAGGAAGATAACATTCCGATGTGCAGAAAGAACAGCAAATGTGGACGGCGACCAGCGTGGCTTAGCAGGGAACTCTGCGGGGAGCTGAAACATAAAAGGGAAGCTTACAAGAAGTGGAAGCTTGGACAGATGACAAGGGAGGCGTATAAAGATATTGCTCGGGACTGCAGGGATCAAATCAGAAAGGCCAAAGGACAATTGGAGTTGCAGCTAGCAAGAGATGTGAAGGATAACAGAAAGGGATTCTATAAGTATATCAGCAACAAGAAAAGGATCAGAGGTGGTGTAGGTCCCTTACTGAATGGGGCAGGCATCCTCGTGGAGGATGATGCGGAAAAGGCTGAAGTACTCAATGCTTTTTTTACTTCAGTCTTCACAGGGAGGGCCAGCTCCCAGGCTACTACACGGGGTAACGCGGACTGGAGAGAAGAGTGGCCCTCAGTGATGGAAAGTCAGGTTAGGGAACACTTAATGAAATTGGAAGTGCACAAGTCCATGGGGCCGGATGAACTGCATCCGAGGGTGCTGAGGGAGTTGGGGGAAGTGATTGCAGAGCCGCTGGCCATTATCTTTGAGAACTCGTGGCGAACGGGTGTGGTCCCGGAGGATTGGAAAAAGGCAAATATAGTACCTA
Source organism: Pelusios castaneus (assembly GCA_007922175.1). Taxonomy (NCBI): domain Eukaryota; kingdom Metazoa; phylum Chordata; order Testudines; family Pelomedusidae; genus Pelusios; species Pelusios castaneus. The sequence goes on from ML685902.1 coordinate 1,638,661, forward strand.
TCTTTAAGAAAGGGAAAAAGGAGGATCCGGGGAACTACAGACCGGTCAGCCTCACCTCAATCCCTGGGAAAATCATGGAGCAGGTCCTCAAAGAATCCATCCTGAAACACTTGGAGGAAAATAGAGTGATCAGGAACAGTCAACATGGATTCACCAAGGGCAAATCGTGCCTGACCAACCTGATTTCCTTCTATGATGAGATGACTGGATTTGTGGATGCGGGAAGAGCCGTTGACGTGATATACCTTGACTTTAGCAAGGCTTTTGATACGGTTTCCCACAACATTCTCGTTGGCAAGTTAAGGAAGTATGGGTTGGATGAGTGGACCGTAAGGTGGATCGAAAACTGGTTAGATCAACGGGCTCAGCGGGTAGGAATCAATGGCTCGATGTCTGGTTGGCAACCGGTAACGAGTGGAGTGCCCCAGGGGTCGGTCCTGGGGCCGGTTCTATTCAACATCTTCATTAATGATCTTGATGATGGAATAGACTGCGTGCTTAGTAAGTTTGCGGATGACACCAAGTTGGGGGGAATGGTAGATACTCTGGAGGGCAGGGACAGGATCCAGAGAGACTTGGACAAATTGGAACA
>ML685902.1:1639262-1715392 GCA_007922175.1 Pelusios castaneus
GCATCTGGAATACTGTGTCCAGTTTTGGGCTCCCCACTACAGAAAGGATGGGGACAAATTAGAAAGAGTTCAGCAGAGGGCAACAAAAATGATTGGAGGGTTGGGGCACATGACTTATGAGAAGAGACTGAAGGAACTAGGCTTATATAGTCTACAGAAGAGAAGACTGAGGGGAGATTTGATAGCAACCTTCAACTACTGGAAGGGATTCTCCAAAGAGGAGGGAGCTAGGCTGTTCTCGAGGGTAACAGAGGACAGAACAAGGAGCAATGGTTTCAAATTACAGCTGGGGAGGTCAAGGTTGGATATTAGGAAAATCTTTCTCACTAGGAGGGTGGTGAAGCATTGGAATGGGCTACCTTGGGAGGTGGTGAAATCTCCATCTTTGGAGATTTTTAAGGCTCGGTTAGACAAAACCCTGGCTGGGGTGATTTAGTGGGAGTGGTCCTGCTTTTTAGCAGGGGGTTGGACTAGATGACCTCGTGAGGTCCCTTCCAAGCCTATTATTCTATGATTCTATGTAACTTCACAGCAAATTCCAGGGAGCATGAACTACATCAGCAGAAAGTAGTCAAATGATAAAAAAAATTCTATCTCAGTTGTCTGAAGTGAATACAGGTACCTAACTGAAGGGACACAAACTAATAAATTTTATCCAATATACAAAAAGTGTTTATTATGTTCTAAAGATACACTTATGCCCTGATTGGTGACAAGCCATCTAGTCATTTCATTTCTATTAGCCACTAAACACAAATGTTTCCTCTCTTTTTAGCAGGAAAATGGAGCATTTATGGTAATATATTTAAATTTTCAAAAACTTAAAGCTGCTAATTGAATTATGACCGTTTTAATACTTATATGAAACATGAATACAGTTAATTTTTACTTCCAATACCTCAACTAGCTATTTTTCACCTAGTTAGACTGTTCAAAAACATTTAAAAATGTATAAATCTTAGCTGTTGCATTTTTACTTTAGATGTTGTATTAACCTATGAACAATGCACTCAATCTCGGTTGGAAAATCCAGACTCAAGACAATTCCAATTCTCTTCCCCCCAGCACACTACAGTAGGTTATAAACAGAATACTTGCCCTATCACGTAAGATGCTAGCTCTTCTTTAACTAGCTGGCTGTTCACACTCTTTCCTAGCACCTCTGGAGAGTCAAAGAGTTCAACCGATAGCACGTTATCTTGCGATATACCTCCAAAATAGAAAAAAATAAACCTTTGTTTTAAAACAGTGTCCAATTATGACAACACTGAGAAAGTATGTCTGGATGGTGAGAGAGGGAGTACAAGTGGGTAGAAGCAGGTGGAACACAAACCTAATAAGGTCTAATCTGTAAAATAAAAGCCAGTTTTAATACTAGATTTTAGGGTCCCAGTTTTGCACACATCCAATAAGGTTGCCTTTTTTTTTTTTTTTTTTTGGATGCTTCCACATCTCAACAGCATTATGAGCAGTCAACTATAGCTCAAAGTTTCATTTATTTAGTTTTCAAAATTAGTTTTTGTATTGACTGTAGTAATATATAAAAGATCCCATCTCATATGGATAAGCAGTTACAGTTTAACAAAAATCGTAAGAGGAAAATCTCACTGAAAAAACAAATCACTAGACTTTCATAACTTTTTCCTAGAGACGTACTGTTCATGTTCATTCCACATTATGTGTCTGCACATCACATGGTGCCAGAGGCATTTTCCCCTCAGTGGTATCCACAGGACCAGCTCTAGCACTCCCAGGGTCATGCACGCATCAACAGGTATAAGGGGCACTGTCCTCAGTTCCTTCTTCCTGGCAACTATGACCGAGGAGTAGGATGGTAGGTCACGAAATGGACACGAGCAATACATCTCGAGAAACAACAGTTACAAAAGGTCTAGTAAGTTATTCTTCGAGTGCTTGCTCATGTCCGTTCCCCTTTGGGCAAGTCATAAACCATCTCTGGAGGGGAGCTAAGAGTTCATTGACATGCTGATTGCAACACAGGTCTCCTGAAATTGACATCATCATGGGTCTATTGAGTGATGGCATAGGGCAAGGGAATGCAACCTGCAGCATGTGTGCCCAAGAAGCATTCATGCCCAGTTTGAGCAGCCCACAGGTGCCCTTGCTGAAGCCATGCCACCCTGGGCCCCAAGCAGCACATCCCTCCTCAGCAATGCAGCCCCACCTCTCCCTTCACCCATGTAGGCCCAGCCTACAGTAAATAGGGCTGCCAAGAACCCCACCACCACAGACTAGACCCACCCCACCCCTCTGACATTGCTGCCAGCAATGGGCTCTCAGACCCCACCCCCTGCTGATGACATTGCTGTCAGGACTGGGGGGTGGGGAGGGGAAATTGGCACAAGCCTTGCTAAAGATTTATGACCCCTAGCATAGAGGAATGCTGGAGAGAACCCTCTTTCAGCATGCTATTTCATGTGCCTCTTCCTCCATATCAGATGGTAAACAGTGCCATGAAGAGCAGTGTGCTGGAGGAACACTCCGCATGGATGCGGATGTGCTCAAGTGCTGAACAGGAATGGCATGGCTCCAGGGCCAGTCTAAGTGCCATGTCCATTAGGAAGGCCTTCAAACGAATGTGCCTAACCGTGCGTGTGCATGCCCTGAAAGCCTTGCAAGTCTTGCACTTGTCTCCAACATGAGCGTCCCTAACGCACGTTGAGCAGCTTGAATGCGGGTTGCTCACTGGCATGGACTTGTTGCAGGCAGCACATAACTTGTAGCGTGGGGATCAGGGCATTTCCTATCCTTGGGGCAGCATAGCTAGAGGGAATCACTATCTAATACAGACCAATAACTAATTTATCTAACTATAAAAACTATATATACACACACAACCACAGAGTTAAAAAACCACTGCAGAAAAATTGCAAGAGAGTTGTTCCAGCAACTATCATGAGCAGTACAAAGAGAGAGTGCAGGGGGCTGGCAGAGCCCCTTATACTATGCATGTGACCCCCCGGAGGGTACTGGAGCCAGACCTACGGATATCACAGAGGGAAACATCTCTTGCACCAGGGCACGTGGTGCATATACATGTAACAGGGAATGAAAATAAACAAGCACTCGAATAACAGACAGTTTGAAATTCAGCAGCACATATCATTGGCCTGTTTCAAAGGAACTGATCATCCAAAACCCCTAATATGGCTAGTGGAAGTCATGGACACTTGACACCTGTAAAAATCAAGCCTTATCCATTAATGCAAACTGGAGCATTTACACCACTTAATACTCACATGCCAGAGAGAACTGAAGGCATAAATAAAGTTGTAATCTGGCTTTTAAACTCTATAAAGTTTCATCCCCATTACATTACATTTGGAAACTCTCAGCCAATTATACTACTTGCTGCAAATATGAACGTTCCCTAGTAAAAGGGAAGATCAGCAAACAATTCATGACAGAGTGCATTTCTCTCATTTAATTTACTTTATTTGAAGTGCAACGATTGATTGTGCACACTTTTATTTAGTTATTTTAATATTATGTAACAGACACATTGAGAACTTACTAATGACTGAGCACAGCATAAATTTCTCTTGAGTCATATCTTCAAATCTTTCCTTTGCTTCTCTACTCCATTCATTTGCTCCTTTAAAGGGTTCAACATGAGCCAGCTTGCTCTTGATAGCCTAAATAATAAATCAAATTAGATACCTGCTTGTCCCATATCTACAGTATCCATGTAAGGCCAAATTTCTGTCATGCAGGGAAGTGGAGTAGCATAAGGCATGTTTTTATTGCCCAGTGTGGGCTACATGTATCATGGGTTTCAGGGCAAGGAGAAAAGGGTGCCAACCTTCCTGTGGCAGCTTCATTCCATGCAGATGGGTAAAAAAGGACCCAATCTTCACCTTACTGTGTTGATTTCAACAGAGTTATTGGGCTTACTGAGTTAAACAGTGTTTTTGTCAGGACCCTATCACCGCACTAACAAATTATCTATGGTTTGAACTTTTGAGTACAGCAATGTTGGCCTGCCTAGCACTATGGTAACATGCTAGAAAATTCATGCCAAAGCTCGGAAAGTTTGGAAACATCAAATATGATACACCAAAGGAAAAAAAATCTAAAACAAAATAAGAAAATTTGAAAATGATTAATTATGCAAAACAATCAATCAAAACTTATCAGATCACTTTTTCCAAAGGAACATCTCATTTTGTCAAACAATCCCTCTTAATTGGGGGTGAGGGTGGGGAAGAGTTAGTTCTGTTGCTGAATTTTGAATTAATCCTGTGAGTTGGTGTTTACTTCTCCAGTTCTGGACAAGACATTGTGTGTGGGGAGTGGGGAAGAAAGAAAGAGGAAAGAAAAGCTACAGTAGTAAAGTTGGTGGAAGAGCAGATTTTTGCTGGCATTCTTAAGATACAAGGCAGTCAGTCATGGACAGACATCTAAGGCTGGCACAGTCGGTCTCAAGATCAGGTCAAAAGCAGAGAGAGGATAGATGACAGTGGGAAAAGGAACGCAGGGTACGGGAAGACAGAGCAGCGTCTCTCAAATATTACCCTGGAATCCTCACCAGACTGGCACTAATGGTCAGGTTTCCTACTGATGCATGTAGATCTGCATGGCACAATAATTGAGACTTACCAATGAAGGACAGAGTTTCTGCAGTCAAGCAGAAGTCATTGGCCTTTCCTGAGGAAATCCCCCAGGAGTCAGTTCCACCCTTTTGATCCCCCCACACCTCTCCGATGTCTGGTTTTGCTCATCTTTTTTTTTGTTCACCAATTAAGCCTAACTACTGGACACACTAATTTCAGTCCATTAATTCCTGATTCCATTCTCCTCTTGCCTCCACAGTCTTAGTTATATTACTAGTCCATTTTTGTATGTACTAATCCAGCCTGTCTTTCTTGTGTACCTTTTCCTCTTAACAGTTATTGTAACATCATAATGAACTTTCAGAAACTTTTCAACAATTAAGCTCACATGGCATGGAGGACAAAGAAATCTGTGCTAGATAAAAGGGGTGTAAGAAGACATCCAAAACCAAATTGTGCTTCTCAGAATCAGAAATTGCTCACCCTCTGCATCAACAATGTTTCTTCAAGATGTATGACCTACGAGAGCTCCAGTATAAGTATGTCTGCATCCCTGTGCTGCTGATTGGAGAACTTTGATATCAGGGTCTGTTGGGGCCCCACATGTGCAGTCTCTCCTCATGCTGCACCACAAGATTAACCAGCACATACATTCACCATTCTTTCTCTACGGCAAAGTCATAACAGGAACTGCCAACTAGAGGGGAAGAAGGCAGGTAGTAGAGCATCCATAGGGACATACATTTCAAAGAAACATTGTTGTGCACAGGGTGAGTGACTTCTTGAGTGGTGTCCCTATGGGTGCTCCACTGTAGGTGACTACTTTAGGAAGGCTGGGCCTCTGGAGACTGATTAGTCACCACTGATAGTACTGGGGGGCCAAACATGGTATGAGAGGCTGAGACCCCAGCAATTGTGTAGTGTCTCACAAAAACATGGACTGAAGTCCACATCACTACCCTATAGAGCTCTAAGACAAAGACATCTTTAAGGAAGGTGACAGATTGGCAGATTGATCTCATGGAATGCATATGGATTGAGTTGAGAAGGATCACAAATATGGATCTCATAGCACTATTTAATGCAGTTTGAGACTCACTTGGACAGACCTTGGATCTTTCTACAATGGAAAGGAATAGCCTTGGAGACTTCCTGAAGGGTTTCATTCTAACAGGGTAGAATGTCAGAGCTCTCCTGACGTCTCATGTATGAAGAACAGTCTCCATGTTGTCTCAGTGAGGCTTAGGATAAAAGGCTGGAAAATGAATGGATTCATGTGGAATGGTGAGGCAATTTAGGGATGATGTTCACAGTTCCTAATCTCGTGACTGGTGAACAGGTCTATAGATGGTGTTCCCAATGTGCAAACATGTCAGGTAGTATTAATGGGAGCATCTCCCATTCATGGCTATGTGGAAATTTGTGGCTCAGACTGTCTGCTACTGAGTTCTGTGCACTCAGAAGGTAAGCTGAAGATTGGTGTTTCTTTCACAGTATCACCCTGTTCCAAAGCTTCATTGCTTCCAAGTATAGGGAAGGCGATCTGGCTTCCCTTTGCAGTTGATATAATACATGCAAGCTATGTTGTATGTAAGGCTCTTTACATGAGATCCTGCTAAGCACAGTAGGAAATGAGAGCAGGTGTTCCTGACTGCTCAACTCAAGAAGATGGATATGTAGGTATCTCTAAAGGTAACCATTTTTAGAGCCCTGCGCAGATACAAAAATGTGGATCCGCAACCGATCCATATCTGAGACATGTAAGCAGGTACTCGATCTGCAATCCGCATCTCCATGTTTTGTGGGTATCCGCAACCGCCCCGCCCCTGCGTTGCAGCAGCTCCGCTCGGCTCCTCATCATTACACTGTGCTTCTGTTCTGTGTTCCTGCCTGTGTGTGTTCTGTAATGCAACAACTTAAAAGCAGGGGCTTAGTAAATGCGCACACGCTGCTTTTATTTTAAACAACATTATAGAGAGTCCTAAGGATCCTGGTGCAACCTCTGTGTTTTCTTCTGTGGCAGCTGCCTGTCAGTTCCTGGATTGTAGAGAGCAGCAGCTGCCTCACACAGAGCCCGAGGAAGGGGGCAGGGAGGACGGCACTAGCCAGCAGTTCCCAATACTGTCTGTTCAGAGCCTTGCTGGCCTGATCATCTGGTTACTCCACTTACTAAAGCGAAGATCAGGTCACTCAACTGTTCAGCATGGGCAAGGTAATTCATTCAGCAGAGCGATCAGATTGGGAGGCTGGCAGCCAGAGAAGGGGGGAAGCAGCAGCCCCATCATCAGCTGATGTGCGTGGGCTCTGGTGAGCTAGGTTCAGGGAGCCCGAGAAACAGCTGAGAGGGGAGAGAGTTGCCAACAGCTCCCAGTGTTTTTCAGAGCCTTCGCTGGCTCCGATCTGAGCAACTGTTATTCTGCCTGGGCTGGGCTGGGAAGTCTGGGCTGCTGCAGTTTCTCAGCTGATCAGTGGAGGTGGGGACTGGCCCTGAAACTGAACACCAGCTCTGACAGGCTGGGCTCTGGCTCTCACAGTCTGGAGTCAGAGACTGAAGGACAGCTGGGGGTGGGACCCAGGACCTGGATGAGCCAGTAAAAGCCTGATGCTGTTCAGAGCCCCAGCTAGCCCAGATCTGAGCAACTCTTATTCCACCAGAGCTGGCCATGCAAAATGGGCATTGCTGAGATCACTCAGCTGTTTGGTGCTGGGGAGAGTGGCCGGCAGTGGGGAAAGTGGGAGGGGGAGCAACTGTTACTCTGCCTGAACTGGCCCCTGGATTCAGTCAGGGCTGTAGCTGTAACCAATCAGATGTTCTGGGCGGAGCAATGGTGCTCTCTGCATGTACAGCTGTGACCAGATAAGAAGAGGTTACTTACTGTAACTGGTGTTCTTCGAGATGTGTTGCTCCTGGCCATTCCATAGTAGGTGTGTGCGCGCCTCGTGCACGGAACGCCGGAATTTTTTCCCCTAGAGATCCCGTAGGGCCGGCTGTAGCGCCCCCTGGAGTGGCGCCGTTGCGGCACCTCTATATAACCCACAGCCGGCCCTACCCTCCCCAGTTCCTTCTTGCTCTTATTCCGAGCGGGGATGGAGGGTGGGAAGTGGAATGGCCAGGAGCAACACATCTCGAAGAACACCAGTTACAGTAAGTAACCTCTTCTTCTTCTTCGAGTGATTGCTCCTGTCCATTCCATAGTAGGTGAATCACCAGCCTTACCTTGAGGCGGAGGGTCGGAATCACAGCTTAGCTGAGAGCAGGACGGCTCTGCCAACTGCCGCGTCCTCTCTCGCTTGTTGTGTAATTGCATAGTGTGCCGTGAAGGTGTGGACTGAAGACCAGGTGGCTGCCTTGCAAATGTCCACTAACGGCACACCCCCCAGAAAGGCCGTCGAGGAGGCCTGAGCCCTTGTCGAGTGTGCCTTGATCGGAGGCGGTGTAACCTTCGCCCGGTTGTAGCATTCGCGGATGCACTCGACTATCCATCCGGAGAGCCTCTGCGATGAGATGGGCTCTCCTTTCATTCTGTCCGCTACTGCCACAAACAATTGGGTGGATTTGCGGAAAGGTCTTGTCCTGTCTATGTAGAATGCCAGGGCTCTACGCACGTCTAGAGTATTCAGTCTGCGTTCCCTGTCCGAAGCATGTGGTTTGGGGTAAAACACCGGTAGGCAAATGTCCTGGCTGGTGTGGAAAAGGGACACCACCTTTGGACGGAAGGCCGGATGCGGGCGCAGCTGTACCTTGTCCTTATGGAAAACCGTGTAGGGTGGATCTGCTGTCAGGGCCCGTAGTTCTGATACTCTCCTGGCCGATGTAATGGCCACGAGGAAGGCCACCTTCCAAGACATGCACAGCAGTGAGCAGGAAGCTAGAGGCTCGAAGGGCGGGCCTGTCAGCTGGGTCAGGACCAGGTTTAAGTCCCATTGCGCCACCGGTGGACGGGTGGGGGGAAAGAGCTTATCGAGGCCTTTGACAAAACGCTTCACCATCGGGGCCGAGAAGACTGTGCCCCCTTCCGCTCCCGCATGGAAAGCTGAGATGGCTGCCAGGTGGACCTTGACTGAAGCGGTTGCCAAGCCCGACGACTTGAGATGCCACAGGTAGTCGAGGATATCTGGGAGTGGGGCTGACCCCGGAGCGATCCCCTTGTCTGACATCCAGGTCGAGAACCGTTTCCACTTTGCCCCATAAGCGGAGCGTGTAGAGGGCCTCCTGCTGTTAAGCAGGACCTCCTGGACCTCCCCCGAGCATAGCCGCTCGTTCGGGGTTAACCACTCAGGTACCACGCCTTGAGGTGGAGCGATTGGAGGTTCGGGTGCAGGAGTCTGCCGTTGTCCTGCGACAAGAGGTCCGGCAACAAAGGTAGATCTATCGGGGCTCTGGATGAGAGGTTCCAGAGGGTTGTGTACCAATGCTGCCTGGGCCATGCTGGGGCCACCAGAATCACTGTGGCCTTGTCGTGCTTGATCTTTAGAAGCACTTGGTTCACTAATGGCGTCGGGGGAAAGGCGTAGAGAAGTTCCCCTGTCCACTGGATCGCGAACGCATCCGCTATGGAGCCCGGGCTTTGTCCTCTGAACGAGCAAAAGCGCGCGCATTTGGCGTTGGAGCTTGAGGCGAAGAGGTCCAGACGGGGAGTCCCCCACCTTTGGAAGACCTCTCTCAGGACCTCCCATTTCATCGACCACTCGTGGGTTTGAAACTTCCTGCTGAGGTCGTCGGCCAGTGTGTTCTGCGACCCCGGTAGGTAGGACGCTACCGGCAGGATTGAGTGGAGGATGCAAAACTCCCAGAGGATGAGCGCTTCCTTGCAAAGATGGGAGGAGCGGGGACCGCCTTGCTTGTTGATGTAAAACATGGCTGTTGTATTGTCCATCTGGATGGAGACTACTTTCCCTTTTAAGTGCTCCTTGAATGCCTGGCAGGCCAGACGAACTGCCCTGAGCTCCTTCACATTTATGTGGAATCGGAGCTCTTCGCTCTCCCAGCGGCCCTGGGTCCGAAGCTGGCCCAGGTGTGCCCCCCAGCCCAGATCTGATGCATCTGTCACAAGGGAAATGGAGGGGCTTGGGGCTTGGAAGGGTAGCCCTGCGCAGACCTGGTCCTCTTGGCACCACCAGTCTAGGTCCCTCAGGGCCTGCGCGGAAGGGGCCACTATCATGTCGAGATCGTCCCGGCTCGGGCGGTAAACTGACGCTAGCCATAGCTGAAAGGGGCGGAGACGTAGTCGAGCATGCCTGACCACGTAGGTACAGGCCGCCATGTGCCCCAGCAACCTCAGGCACATTCTTGCCGAAGCCAATGGATGTCTCTGCAATCCCCTTATGGTATCTCGGATCACTTGGAACCGTGATCGAGGAAGAGATGCCTTTGCTACTGTCGAGTCCAGGACTGCCCCTATGAACTCTATCCGCTGGACTGGCACGAGGGAGGACTTGCGCTGGTTGACCAGCAGACCAAGACGGCTGAACACGTCTTGTATGAACTGCAGATGGATAGACACTTCTGCTGGCGAACGGCCTCGTACAAGCCAGTAGTCCAGGTAGGGGAAGACCTGAACTCTCCTTTTTCTGAGGAAGGCTGCCACTACTGCCAGGCACTTGGTGAAAACCCTGGGAGCCGCGGCGAGCCTGAACGGAAGGACCGTGAACTGAAAGTGCCTGTCTCCCACTTTGAAGCGCAAGAACCGCCTGTGACGTGGGGTTATTGCTATGTGGAAGTAGGCGTCCTGTAAATCGAGGGCGGCATACCAATCTCCCGGATCCAGGGATGGGATAATTGAGGCCAACGAGACCATGCGGAAACGGATCTTGCGTAGAAAACGATTCAGGTACCGCAGGTCTAGGATGGGACGGAGGCCCCCTTTCGATTTGGGAATGAGGAAGTATCTGGAGTACACCCCTTTCCCCCTCAGGTCCTGGGGCACCTCCTCTATCGCCCCTTTCTCCACGAGGGACTGAACCTCTTGGGCCAGCAGTTGTTCGTGAGATGGGTCCCTGAAGAGGGACGGGGTAAGGGGGGGGCGGAACCGGGGGTGTGAAGAGAACTGGAGCGAGTATCCATGCTGCACCGTGCGGAGCACCCACTGGTCTGAGGTAACTAGCGCCCAGGCACGGTGGAACCGGGATAATCTGTTGAGGAAGGGCAAAGGGATTGGATCCGCAGCAACAATTGGTACGTCGTCCCCGATCGTACCCTCAAAAGGCCTTTTTGGGGCCGGAGGGATGACGCTGCCCTCCCTGGTTTTGGTCTGGGGGGCGACGGCTTGCCCTGCGCCCGTTATGGCCTCTCCTTCTATCCCAGTCCTGGCGCCGTTGGTATGGCCGAGCCGATGCCTGTGGCTTAAAGGGCTTTCTTTGCGACGCCGGGGCATGGAGGCCCAGCGATTTCACCATTGCCCTTGAGTCTTTTAGTGACTGTAGCCTGGAGTCTGTCTGAGACGCAAACAGCTCCGGCCCTTCGAAGGGCAAGTCTTGAATGGTGGACTGGACCTCGGTGGGAAGGCCCGAAGCTTGGAGCCAAGAACTCCGTCGCATAGTGATGCCCGAGGCCATCACTCTGGCTGCAGCGTCCGCTGCGTCCAGGGCCGACTGAAGGAGGGCTCGAGACACCACTTTACCCTCCTTTGACATAGCTGCCAGCTCGGACCTCCAGTCCTGGTCTAGCTTGTCGGACAGCTTATCGAGGGCCGCCCATGAATTAAAAGTGTACCTGCTGAGGATCGCCTGCTGGTTGGCGATCCTCAGCTGGAGACCCCCCGAGGAATAGACTTTACGGCCGAACAGGTCCATTTTCCTTGCGTCCCTCGACTTGGGCGTAGGACCTTGGTGACCCTGCCTCTCCTTCTCATTGGCCGTTTCAACCACCAGCGAGTTCGGGGTCGGGTGAGAGTAGAAATGCTCGTAGCCTTTGGCGGGGACAAAGTACTTCTTCTCCACCCGCTTGGCTGTCGGAGCAATAGAGGCTGGAGTTTGCCACAGGGCCTTGGTTGTGTTCTGCACCGTCTTAATTAGGGGCAGGGCCACCCTGGAGGGACCCTCTGGGAGGAGGATATCGACCATGGGATCCGCTTCCTCCATGACCTCCTCTGCCTGTAGGCCCATAATCTTTGCCACTCTCCTAAGTAAGTCCTGATGAGACCTGCTGTCATCAGGGAGAGTGGCCGGTTTTGCCCCTTCCACTGCCTCATCCGGTGGCGACGAGGACGACTCTCCGGCGGGGTCCGAAGGGGGGTCTAGTGCCCTCGTGGACTGCGGGCCCTCCTTCGCTGAAGAATCGTCCAGGGCCTTTCCTGCCTGGTCCCGGGCTGGAGCCCTCCCCAGCTCCGGAGGGGCGCTCGCCGTACAGGACGGCTGATGCCTCGACGAAAGGGTGGAGGGAGGCCTCTCCGACAAGGGACCCTGGGCCTGATGGTATGCCCACGGGGTCCAAAATGGCCACTGTTGAGGTGGCTGCCACTGGGGCCCGCACTGCGACTGGCCGTGGCTGACCTCTCTCCTCCCCGAGCGGCTCCTGCTCCGTCTGGCGGAGCTCATACTGTCCCCCGACTCGGAGGAGAACCTGCTCCGGGGGGACCAAGGTGGGGCTGTGCCGCGGATCGGCGAGTATTGTCGCCCTGCCGCCGGAGTCACTTGACGCGGTGCCGATGGACGACGGTGCCGCGGGGATTCACGGCTCAGGCGCTCTGGTGGGGACCGGTATCGCGGGGCCCCTGCTGCCGCTATCACCGCTGGCGGAATGGGAGATCGGTGCCGCTCCGAGGGCGAAATATACTGGGAGCGCTCCCCGTGGGCCAGGCCTGCAGGTGAAGGACGCGCCTGCTCCAACGGCGAACGGTGCCGTGGAGGGCTCCGGTGCAGCAGCGCCGGTTTCCCTTTCGACGGCACCGACCTCTGCGGTGCCGGAGGGTGAGTCTCTGGCGCACACGGCGCCGTGTGCGCAATGAGTTCTCGAGCCGCTTCGAATGCCTCCGGCGTCGAGGGCAGCTGGAGGTCCTCATCTAGGATCGCCCTGGTGGGTGAGGCGTTGGACCCCGGACTCGACGGAACCTTCTCACGGCCCGGAGTCAACGGGGTGGGAGCCTGAGGCTCCCGGAGCTGACGGTCCGAGCCCGGTACCGTCTGCGCTCCCTGCTTCGGGCGCTTGACAGGCGATCTTCCTCTGTCCGAACGCCTCTTCTTCTTGGCCGGACCAGGGGAGAGGGAGCGGTGCCGTGTTGGCGGCGCCGAGTGCTTCGGCGCCGGGAGTCGGTGCCGTGGCTCCTTCGCCAGGTTAGCGGGCCTCGGTACCTCGCTAATGGCCTCCGGGGCGCTCCGCACCGACGGTGCCGCGCTGGACCCGGCCCCCCCGGCGCTTGCCGGTCGCAAAGCGTCCTCCATCAGGAGGAGCTTGAGTCTGTGCTCTCTCTCTTTTTGGGTCCTTGGGCGGAACCCCCGGCAAATCTTGCACCGCTCTCGGAGGTGGGATTCTCCCAAACACCTCAAACACTCGCGGTGCGGATCGTCCAGGGGCATGGGCTTGCGACAGGCCCCGCAAGCCTTGAAGCCTGGCATGCCCCGGCCCCGAAACGGGGCTCTTCGATGGAAGAACGACTAACTAATCCAACTGGAAACTATCTAACAACAATTGTAAAACTAGGGTACTGCTAGCGAGCTAGCCAACGTTCCAGCGACCGTCAGGGCGGTAAGAAGGAACTGGGGAGGGTAGGGCCGGCTGTGGGTTATATAGAGGTGCCGCAACGGCGCCACTCCAGGGGGCGCTACAGCCGGCCCTACGGGATCTCTAGGGGAAAAAATTCCGGCGTTCCGTGCACGAGGCGCGCACACACCTACTATGGAATGGACAGGAGCAATCACTCGAAGAAGAAAAATAGCATCCATACCCGAACCTCAATCCGCAGCAACAGGTCTGTGGATATCCGCATTTGCACCTGCGGTTGTGGATATCCACAGATAAGAAGCGTATATCTGCAGATCTGCAGGGCTCTAACCATTTGCCTTGTATTTTCAGGTTGTTTAGATGCATCTCCCATCCCACAAGGTATGCTTTGGTAGTAAAGAGTGCTGCATCTGGAGAAAAGAAGTCCCTGTGCCAGTGTTAGCCAGATTCCTCCACCAGTTCAGGAAGACACTGACCTTGGAGGGCAGTGAATGGTTTTTATAGAATGTCTCTGTTTGGCTTGTATGTTGAGCTGAACCATATTTGCTTGAAGAGGAACTTAGAGTTCTTGACAGGTACATAATGTTTTTTGTCCTTCCACTTGCAGGTCAGGGCTACCATAGCCAGGATTTGCCATACCACCTTGGTTAGCTCCAGGATGGCCTGATTAACCAGCAAGTAGCCAGGGGTAGCTGAGATGAGTAGAATGTCTATCAGCTTTTGGCGGGTATCTTACCTCCTCCAGGGGTACATCAAGGGAATCAACTATCCTCTTTGCCAATTCTTGGAATTGTCAGAAGTCATCTGCCAGAGATAGTGGTGACAGCATGAATGCCTCTTCAGAGATGGTCTTTGGTACAGACTCTTACTCTGCTTCCCTTTGTTCCTCCCTCATTGGATCAAGGTTTATGATGCTGCAGCCAAGGAAACATCTGCAGGTATCTTGGGTCACACTTGGTGCTCCCAAGCTGGGTTGCCAGAGTGCTGCACAAGGATCCCAATATAGCCACGGTGGTAGCATCAAGACTGATGGAGGCACGAGTTACTACACTAGAATAGTGGCAGTGCCATCTGATGGTACATCCTCAGACCCTGATAACTGATCCCTTGTGAGCTTTTCAGATATAAAATAAAAAAGTCTCATCTGGCTTGGTCACCAATCCTTTGCTTGGTAAGTCGGACAGTGTATGGCTGAAGGGAAGCTGTCCCTTGAGTGGATTTGGCATGATTCTGGAGCTCTGGTAGTAAGGTGTGGAGAGTCAGGATCCCCTAATATTGACGGCTCTTTGAACTGTTGGAAGTGTGCTGGTACCAACCCCCCTGGTAGCAGTGTTGGTGATAGAGACCTTGCCTATGCTTACCTCTCCAGTGTCAAATGGGCGTGTGTTGCTGGTGGTATCAAAACTGATCAGCATACCAAGAGTGTATTAGGATGTTTTTCCTTAGTTTTAGAAGTGCCACAAGACTCCTTGGCTATGTCTACACTTGCAAGTTAGGCTGTCTTAAGGAGGCTTAAGTCGACCTAACTTAGTCCAAGTCCACACCAGGCTTTCATTAGGTCGACTTAAGAAAATAATGAAAGCTTCGGTCGACTTAGTAAGACCTGCTGGTTAGGTTGACCTAACTCTCCTTAGGTCAACCTAAGCACAATGTGGATGCTTAAGTCCACTTTATTAAGTTGACCTAAGGGCAGTTAGGTCGACAAAGTAGACTAAGTCCATGATCACAGAAACCACTTTAAGTCGACCTAACTTTTTGTAGTATAGACATAGCCCTCGTTTGTTTTGTTGAACTAGATTGATACAGCTACCTCTTTGGAACTTGTCCTTGTGCCATGGCTTCAGTGCCTGTGCCCACAGGGTTTGTGGGTTCATTGGCAGGAGGCCTGGGCACCAGACTGAGATGGAGACCACTTTTGCTTATCTTTGGGTTCAGTAAAAAGGGCTCCTGGCTATTTTCCTCAATTTATGGGGGGACTTGTAATGGGGTTTATAAACACCATTCAGGACTTAGGCAGGAGGGGGAGGGGAGCTTCCCTTCCCTGCAAACAAGTGGAATTGCCATGCCCAGGCTCAGCTACAAATGGCACCAAGCTTGGAGACAGACAGCCATAGCTGCGCCTGAGAAGGCAATCAAGCCACAGGATAAAAGGAGAACCACCAAGACAGAAGAGTTGAAGATGGTGGAGCATTAACAGTCTTGCATCAGACAGTCTCCCCAAGCCTCCAAACAAATCAGCCCCTGTGCTGACACACTAAGAATAGCCACAACCCCAGAGACTAGCCCCCAGTTGGGGGGCATAAACTGAGACCACAGGACAGCCCACATGGAGCATAAACGAGGCACCAGGGGCAACCTGTGACAGAAAACCTCTGACCAACTTTTTGACCTGCTATCCTTTGATACAAAAGGTTTTGAGTAAGACTGGCTTTTATCCAAGGGCTGTGGTCAGAGAGCTGTTTCCATAAAGATGATCTGGTGAAGTTCTCTGTCTAAGTTGCTGGCAGAAAAGGCACTGCTTTGGCTGTAACCCTCACTTAGACAGCAAATGCATGGAGAGTGCTTGTCTGCACCAGGAACTGACTCGCTACAAGTGTGACACTTCTTGAAGCCCAGAGAGCTGGACACATCCTTATTCGGGGCAGAGGGTGTCCCCCAAGATGGGATAAACATACAAAAAAGTGTTTCGTTTTCTTTTTTTTTCTTAGGCACAGAGAAATAAAAGAAATAAAATGAAGATTTATAAAGTTAAAGATTTACAACTGAAAGGGAACTTAATCCATTAATGGACTGTTAAATGTTCCGTTTCTAGCTGGGGTGACTGAGAAGGGATTGAGGATGTGCAATGGCTAGCCCTGTGATGCAGCACAGGGAGAGACAGCATGTGTAGGCACAGTGGACTCTGCTACCATGTTCTCCGATGAACAGCACAGGGATGCAGAAACACAGGCCTACAGTGGAGCACCCATAAGGACCCTATTTAAAGGGGAATCTGATTTCCTAGGCAGTTTTTCCTAACTAATTTTTCATCTACAGTGCAATATGCTTATCTAATTACTATTTTTCAGAAGTCTTGAGTATTTCTGCAGTTTAATCATCTGGAACTATGCTGATTCCCCAGATGGGTCACCAGCAAGATTGGGATCTTTAGATCCCACAACTTTCTATTATTTGAACTAGTGGAGTAGCAGATATCTTCTGTTATCTTCTACATGGACCTGCACTTGAAGGGGATGGAGATACACACACTTTGCCAGTGGCTTTCATGACTATTTCTAGACAGCAAAGGAATGTCAAGACTAAGGAAAAATGAGTTCCATTCTAGTTTCTGTAGAAGAATGTGTTCTAGTGACTATAAACCAGAGACTCTCACGTCACAGAATTTAGCTGCCTAACTATCAAGTCTCTATTAAGCAGATGTACACAGATTTTTCAGACTTT
Organism: Pelusios castaneus; assembly: GCA_007922175.1. Lineage (NCBI taxonomy): Eukaryota > Metazoa > Chordata > Testudines > Pelomedusidae > Pelusios > Pelusios castaneus. The sequence goes on from ML685902.1 coordinate 1,655,937, forward strand.
TCACTAAGCCAGATTTAGGGAAACTGTCACAGGGACAGTAAAAGGCATGCCAACACATTGTGGATATCAAAATTTAAAGTCTTTGTTCCAAATCATGAATGCACTAGAGCATTTCAACAAAAGGGATGAAGGAATATTTTACCATGAGCAAACATTTTCCTCAACCCTCATTCTCAGAAACAAACTATATCATTTTATTTGAAGAGATACGCCCACAAAAGTCCTGCCTAAAAGTCTGGCAAAGTTATAGGACCCTGTTTTCAGTTGATTGCAGCAGAAAGTATTGGGCAATCTTAACAACAGGAATTGTTACCTGTGCAGCCTATAATGAATAAAGGGACACAAACTTGAAAAAAATCTTATTTGTCTAAAAAATTTTATACTCAACACGCAAAATTACTATAACAAAATTAAAACATTCTTCCCCCCCTTCTAGTTTTTTCACGTTATGTATTTAACACAACCACTTTGAATAGTCAGTTTTGCTGTTCCCCTGCACTGTCAATTTCTCCATCTTGCTGAAGAGACACTTATAAACAGCGGAGAAAAACCCCTTTAAAACAGATTTTTCCCTAAAAATTCAGGACATATTTAAAGGGTGCTTTAAATAATATATAATTAATAATAATAACAACAATAGATAATTTTCTAAAACTAGTGAAAGCAAACAAAATTGAGCTGACAGTGTCTCTACAGAAGTGTCTTTGAAAACTGACCTTTGAAAACTTGATACTAAAATAACATCTGAATTAAAGATGTCACATAAAAACAAATGTGATAACTTTCCATCTCACCTGTATCCAAAACATTTAAACAATGTTATAGTGTAACATAAAGAAAAAAAAAAAGAAACCCCCTAAGAATTCTGACTTGAATAATTTGGTCTTTTCTTAAATCAATATCCTAAAAAAGGACATTCTTGATTTTACTAAATTTTAGCTTTTCAGTACAAACAACAATCACCGAACTTACCTTTTCTGGGAGGCTCAAAAACTCATCTTGAACTTTACGAATGTCTTTAAGAGTTATTTTGGCAGTGTTGCCAAAGTCAACGTATTTAACTTCAACTTCTTGATGACCTGGCAGTCCTTCAGAAAACATCACAATATCAGGTAAATAAATCAGAAGTCAACACATGTAATTATCAGATATGTACTAAATAAATAGTCAGAATTTCAAACACCCATGTTGTGTGTGCATAAAGCAAGGCTCGACAAATTTGCCAGCCAGCTAAGAGCAAGCCAAAAAACTAAGGTGCTAGCTGTGCCACGGAACAGAATGCTCCCTGCTGCTGAAAAAAAAAGCCACCACCACTGCCTGTTTTGGTAGCGGTGTGAAAAAGTCCCCCGACACTGGAAAAAGCTGTTGCCCTAAGGCTGGATTTGTATAGCAGTGCTGCTGAAAGTGTTGGCACCAGTGGCTTTTTTTTTTTTTTTTTTTTTTAAAAAGATGCTGGGGACATTCCGCTTATGCGGTACTGGAGCACAGCTAGGCACTACAGTGAGGTATCTGGGCACGATGGCAACCTGGCACTGGGAATTTGTCAGGCCCTATCATAAAGAAAGGGATATTCAGCTTGTACAGTAACTGTTGTTCTTTGAGATGTGTTCCCCTATGAGTACTCCACTTCAGGTAGTCATGTCCCATGACCTTGATCAGAGATCTTCTGGGCAGTATTCGCTCAGACTAAATGAGTGCAGTTGTCCAATCCAAGCCCCACAGTTCCTTCTCTACTTCAGAGTCTGTTGCCAGAACTTCAAAGTAGAAGACAGGGTGGATAGTAGAGCACCCAGAGGGACGCACATCTCAAAGAACAGTTACTGCACAAAGTGAGCAACTCTTTCTTCTTTGAGTGATGTCCATGTGGATGCTCCACTTCAGGTGGCTACAGAGCAGTATCCTGCCTTGAAGGAGGAATTTCGGTGTTAGTTATTCTTCATAATGACAACAGTCATTCTTCATGATGCATCTGTTGGCAAATGCTTGTCAAAAAGCATAATGTTTCTTAAAAATGTGTGGTGATACCAATGTTGCGGCTTTGCATTTGTCCGTTATGATTATAGGGACATCGTTGAGGAAAGCTATGGATGTAACCATCGCTCTTGTAAAATGAGCTCTGGTCTCTGATGGAATCCATACATCTTTTTGTTCATAATATGTTTGAATGGAGGTTGAAATACAGGTGGATATCCTCTGACTGGAAATTTTTACCTTTCGAATGCTCTGCTAGTGATATGAAGAGTTTATCTGATTTTCTAAATGTCTTTGTTCTCTCCAGGTACAAGATGACGACTCTTCTAATGTCCATAGTATGGAGTGTAGCTTCCTGTGGATTGTTGTGTGGTTTAGGATAAGAAGGTACGTAACTGGATAAGTTAGTTGATATGTAACTCTGACACTATCTTTAACAAAAAATGTTGGATGTGGTCTAAGAGTGATTTTATATTTGTGAAAGATCTTGTAGGGAGGATATGCCATCAGCGCACTAATTTCATCTTCTCGTCTGGCTTAACAGTAATTAAAAAGGAAACCATAGACATGTGAAGGAATTAACAAGTTGCAAGAGGCTCAAAATGGAGGTCTCGTGACAGATCCGAGTACTAGGCGAACAGCCCATGATGGCGTAAGTATACAAGTGATTGGGACTATCCTCTGTAGGCCTGTTAAGAATCTTTTCACCATTGGGTGAGAAAGCATGGTCATGCCCCAAAGGGGTTGCCATGTTAGGCTAGTTCAACAAAACAAATGAGTCCTGTGGCACTTTTAAAGACTAACAGATTTATTTATCGCATGAGCTTTCATGGGAGAAGATCCCACTTTGTCAGACGCTTACTTTATCATGAAAGAAAGAGATTGCTGATAGGTAAACCCTTTAACTGATAAACCCGATTTCTTCAGATGTAGTACATATTCAAGAATTATGAGGACAGAAGATGTTGCCTCAATACAATTTTATTCACAACAGGATTGAAATCTTATGCCATTTTTGAAGGTAACTCTTTCTTGATGACAATTTTCTGCTGCTAATTAGTATCTGTCTAACCTGTTCTGAACACTAACTCCTTGGGAGAGAGCCACTTATTAGCCACACTTGGTGAAGTGAAGTCTTAGTATATCTCTGTGGTAAATACAACCCACACCCTGGTAAAGGAGACCACATCTGTGGGGAAGTGTCATCAGTTTGCATACTGACATGTTCATGAGATCTGAGAACCATGTCTGCCTCAGCCAAGCTGGAGTTATGATTATAGTAGTTGCTCTATAGGTCCTGTTTTCATGTAGAACCTTGTTTGTTATTGATATGGGTGGAAATGCATATAGTAGACCTTTGTTCCACTTAATTAGGAAAGCATCACCCATCAGTTGTGATCCTATTCCTGCTCTCGAGCAAAACAGATGGCACTTGTGGTTGTGTTCTGTGGCAAAAAGATCTATCAGCCTCCTTAAGTGAAAAATTTCTTTGAGGACTTCATTGTTCAACTGCCACTTGTGGTTGTATGCAAACTGTCTGCAATAGTGTTTTGTTTTCTAGGTAGGTACGCCGCCGTTATATTGATGTTGTTTTATACACTAGTTACAGAGTTTCATTATTCACTGCACAGGGAGTGGGACTTGGCTCCTCCCTGACATTTTATGCAAAACATACATGCTACATTGTCCCATTTTTATTGATTGGTTCTCTGTGTGTGGTAAAAAGCATCAGCAGGCACTGCTCTAAGTTTCAATACATTTATATGAAGGGAAGTTTCTGATTCCAACCATGTGCTCTGCATAGTGTGCCTCTGCATGTTTGCCCACCATCCTCGGAACGACATATCTGTTGCAATCATGATTGAGGATGTAATCTGGGATAATATAACCAATTATGTTTCTCTCCTGAGTCCACCATGTCATTGAAAACTTTACTTCATTTGGTATTGATAATCATTTGTCCAGATTGTGTTTGGTTTGTAACCTGAGGTGAGCTGTACCTGGAGACATCACATATATAGGCATGTGCATTGCACCACAGAAGTTGTAGCTGCCATGTGCCCTAGAAGTTACAATGTGGCACAAGCTGTTACAATCTGGATGTTCCTTCGCAAGGATATCAGGTTCATAATGGCCATGAATCTTGGCATTGGTAATGAGGGTCTGGCTGTTGTGGCGTCTAAACATGCTGCTATGAACACAAGACACAGTTGGATTCACAGTGGACGTCTTGATGTTTATTCTTAGTCCAAGTGTTTGAAATATTGCCATAGTTTGATCTGTAGCATGTTTGGCTAGGTACTGAGTAGGTGCTTTTAGGCAATTGTCTGAAAATGGGAAGATAGAAATTTCATCTCCTTTAATGTGCCACCACAACAGCAAGCATGTTTGAAAAACAAAAACAAAAAACAAACACAAACAAACAAAAAAAACCCACATACCACCCTTGGAGCCATAGAAAGGCTAAATGGCTAAACTTTGTATTGGTAGTGGTTTCCTGAGACCATGGACCTTAGGAAACGCTTGTGTGCCAGGTGGACAGTAATATGAAAAGAGGCATCTTGGAAGTTGAGGACTGAGAACCAGTCCCCTTTGTGCAGTGCTGGTATTATCTTTGTTAAAGGTGATCAAATTTGTAAAGACGACAAAAATTCAAGATGTTCAATGCTCTGAGATTGAGTATGGGTCTCCATCCCCCACTCTTTTTCTGTAACAGAAAATAATAGGAATAAGAATCCCTTCCCCACATATTGAGATGGTACATAAACTGTCTTCTACAAATAGGGGCAATAGACTATCTCCTGTAGTAATACTTGCACATGAGCTAGGTCCCTTAAAAAAGACAGGGAAGGGCAATGTGTAGGGGAATGGATAGGAATGGGATGTTGCAACTCACTTTGATTATTTCCAAAACCTATTTTCTGTTATAGATGACAAAAGAGGATGAAAGGGTCTTACGCAAAATTCAAAGTTTCCCCTTACTGAGGCTGGCACTGGATGTTGCTTACGGCTTCTCAAACCCACAACTAAACCCTCAAAACTTCTGCTTTGGTTGGAAGGACTGAGATGTGGCAAATTATTTTTGAGAATGTTGTGATCTCTGCTTTCCCCTCTAGGCCTCATGTTGTCTATATTGTGGTTGGAATGGCCATTTGTGATGGTAAGGCTGAAACCTGTGTTTCCTTTTCGTTCCTGGAATGTAAATGCCTAGCATCCTGAGTGTTGCCCTGGAGTCCTTCACTGAGTGTAGGACTTCATTGATTTTTTTTTCCCCCAGCAAAAAGCTTGTCTTGTCAAAGGGAAGGTATTCTATTTCAGTCTATAGCTCTCTAGAAAGGCTTGCGCTGTAAAGCTATGATGCTCTGCTAATTGCAACTGCCATAGCTATTGTCCTCACCAAGGTATTAGCCACATCTAGGGCCACCTGCAGAGACATTCAAGCTGCAAACTGTCCCTCACTAATGAGCTTCTTGTATTATTCCCTCTTAGATTCCAGGACATCATCAATGAATTGACAATTTTTCAGAGGTCATGATCATAATTTGACAGTAACGCTGCATAATTGGAGATCCTCATTAGCAGCATGGAGGACAAATATACCTTCTTAATAAATCAAGGCGTTTCCAATCTTTGTTATGTGATGTGAACTTGTATTTAGTTTCTCTCTCTTTGGTTGATTGCGTCCATGACTAATGAATTTGGGGGTGGATGGGTGAATAGGTATTCCATTCCCTTGGCTGGAATATAGTATTTCCGTCATTCCTTTTTTTTGTTGGAGGGATGGTAGCTGGTGTCATCCATATCACATTAGCCAGCTTCATCAAAGCCTCTTCCACTGGGAGGGCAATTTTTGAAAGGGCTGCCATGTGTAAAATCTTTAGGAGTTAATGTTGTGACTGTCACTTCTTCTAGGGGAGTGGTTTTCAAACTTTTTTCCTCAGGACCCAGATGAAAAAATATCATTTATGCCTGCGACCCAACAATGACATCTTTAAGCAATGCAGTTCAGTCTTTTGGCAGCAGCGTCAGAGGGTGCTGCAACCTAGTGCCTGAGGGTCTGCAATCCAGTACTGGGTCCCGACCCGCAGTTTGAAAACCACTGCTCTAGGGGGATCTCTAGCTTCTGAGTGACTCTCTTGAAGAGGCCATTGAATTGTTTGGAATCATCTATTATCGCAGTTACAGGAGGAATGACCGCTTCATCAGGTGATGAGGATGATTCATTTATGTGAGACGACATCCCTTGATCTACAGAGAAAGTCTCCTGTTAAACTCCTGAGAGACTGAGGCTGATGGTTTTCCAGATATATTTATACAGCCAGTACCCACATCAGGTCTTTCACATGGCTTGTAATCGGAAGAGTAGACATTCCAGTTATGGCACTTCATGTGATATGGCATTCGGGGAGCAAATCTTGGTGGCCCGCAATAAGGGACTGGCCTACGTCCTCTAACGGGGGTAGCCGCTGGGCTCTAGCAAATGTCTAACGGGGGAGGAATGCTCCAATGAGAAGAAACGGTTACCTACCTGTAACTGGTGTTCTTCGAGATGTGTTGCTCATGTACATTCCAACTCAGGTGTGTGCGCGCCACATGCACAGATCGCCGGAAAGTTTTCCTCTTGTCCACCCGCAGGGTTGGCTGCGGCCACCGGGGGGGCGCCTACCAGCCCCACATATATAGCCCAGCCGTCCCTGCTTCCCTCCAGTTCCTTCTTGCGGAATTCCTTCTGAGGGGAGGAGGGTGGGTGTTGGAATGTACATGAGCAACACATCTCGAAGAACACCAGTTACAGGTAGGTAACCGTTTCTTCTTCTTCGAGTGATTGCTCATGTCAATTCCAACTCAGGTGATTCCCAAGCCTTACCTTGGAGGAGGGATGGAATTCTTATAGTTTGGCTGACTCCAACACGGCTCTGCCGACCGCTGCGTCGTCTCTCACCTGTTGGGTGAGCGCATAGTGGGTCGAAAAGGTGTGCACGGACGACCACGTTGCTGCCTTACAGATGTCCGCAATGGGGACATGCGCCAGGAACGCCGCTGACGATGCCTGCGCCCGCGTGGAGTGGGCTGTCAGCTTTGGGAGAGGCACCTCAGCCAGTAGGTAGCACTGCTTGATGCATGCCGTGATCCAGGACGACAGGTGCTGGGTTGACACCGGTTCCCCTTTCATCCTATCTGCCACTGCTATAAAGAGTTGTGATGATTTCCGAAAGGGCTTTGTGCGTTCTATGAAGAAAGCGAGCGCCCTCCGGACGTCTAAGGTATGGAGGCGCCTTTCCCTTTCTGATGCGTGTGGCTTCGGATAAAAAAACTGGGAGGAAAATGTCCTGTGTGGTGTGAAAGGGGGACACCACTTTTGGCAGAAAGGCCGGGTGCGGCCGCAGTTGCACCTTGTCCTTGAAGAAGAGTGTGTACGGGGGTTCGGATGTCAGCGCTCATATCTCAGACACTCTTCTAGCTGATGTAATTGCCACCAAGAAAGCCGTCTTCCAGGAAAGGTATAGCAGAGAGCAGGATGCTAGAGGCTCGAAGGGCGCTCCCGACAGCCTGGAGAGGACCAGGTTCAGGTCCCATTGGGCCAGCGGGGGTCTGACACACAGGAAGGCTCTGTCCACACCTTTCAAGAACCTCTTCACCATAGGGTCTGAAAATAGCAACCCATCAGGGTGCCTTCCATGGAAGGCCGAGATGGCGGCTAAGTGTACCCTAATTGTTGAGTTTGCCAGGCCCGCTTGTTTCAGGGACAGGAGATAGTCCAATATCACTGGGATCGTGGCCGAGCCAGCCTGCACCTTGTTCTTCCTCGCCTACTCCGAGAATCTCCTCCACTTTGCCTGGTAGGTGAGTCTTGTAGAGGGCTTCCTGCTACCCAGTAATATATCCTGCACCTTTTTCGAGCATTGTAACTCCCTTTGGTTCAGCCACTGAGCAGCCAAGCCCTGAGATGCAGCACCTTCAGATTGGGGTGTCTCAGGGTTCCCTGGTTCTGCGTCATCAGGTCCGGAAGGAGAGGCAAGGAGACAGGAGCTTCTATCGATAGGTTCTTTAACATAGAGAACCAGTGCTGGCAGGGCCATTCCGGCGCTATGAGGATGACCCTCGCCTTGTCCTGCTTCAATTTGAGCAGTACCTTGTGGATGAGGGGCGTCGGCGGGAACGCATAGTGCAGGCGGTATGACCAGCGAATCGCAAACGCGTCTGCTTGTGACCCCGGGTCGCGGTTCCGGAAGGAGCAGAAGGTTTTGCACTTCCTGTTGCTCGCCGAGGCGAACAAGTCTATCTGGGGAACTCCCCACTTGCGGAAGATACCCCTCGCCACGTCCTATCGGAGCGACCACTCATGCGCCATGAAACGTCTGCTGAGGTCGTCCGCCACCAAGTTCTGGCGACCAGGCAGGTACGCTGCTACCAGGGAGATCGAATGGACTATGCAGAAGTCCCATAGCTCGAGGGCTTCCTTGCACAGGGGAGAGGAGCAAGCTCTACCCTGTTTGTTCATATAGTACATGGCGGCGGTATTGTCCGTCTGCACCAGCACTGTCTTGCCCTTGAGGTCAGCCTGAAAGGCCTGGCAGGCAAGGCGAACGGCTCTCAACTCCTTCAGGTTGATGTGAAGGCGGGCCTCCGACCGACCCCATCTTCCTTGGGTTTCCAGGCCGCCCGGATGGGCTCCCCACCCCAGGTCCGAAGCGTCTGTGACCAGAGTTGCCGAGGGGGCCGGTTCCTGGAAGGGGAGGCCCTTCGCTAAGTTGCTCCGGGTGCACCACCACCGGAGTGTATCCCGGACCTGCTGGGGAACGTATACCATAGAGTCCAGCGAGTCTTTTGAGGGCCGGTAAACCTGGGCCAGCCATGCCTGCAACGGTCTCATTCGAAGACGGGCGTATCTCACCACATATGTGCATGAGGCCATATGACCCAAGAGCCTCAAACAGGCCCTGACCGAGGTCATGGGGTGTTTGACCAGGTCCCCGACTAGTTCCCTTATCTTCTGGGATCTGGTCCTCGGAAGGAAGGCTCGAGCATTCCGCGAATCCAACACCGCTCCGATAAACTCTATGCGTTGAGTTGGGACCAGCGTGGATTTCTTTCGGTGATCAGGAGGCCGAGACTGCTGAAAATCTCGTTGGCCATTGCGAGGTGCAACACGATCTCTTGTGGGGAGCGGCCTTTTAGGAGCCAGTCGTCCAAGTACGGGAATACTTGGACGTTCCGTTTCCTTAGATGGGCGGCCACCACCGCTAGGCACTTTGTAAAGACCTGGGGAGCTGCCGCTAAGCCGAAGGGCAGGACTGCAAACTGGAAGTGGTGGTGCCCCACCGTGAACCGGAGGAAGCGTCTGTGCCTTGGTAGGATTGCGATGTGAAAATACGCATCCTTTAAGTCGAGGGCGGCATACCAATCCCCCGGATCCAGGGACGGGATTATGGAGGCTAGAGAGGCCATCCGGAATTTCTTCTTTAGAAGAAACTTGTTGAGACCACGCAGGTCTAGGATGGGGCGGAGACCCCCTTTCGATTTGGGGATTAGGAAATATCGGGAGTAAAACCCTTTTCCCCTTCTGTCTCTTGGAACCTCCTCTATCGCGCCTGATGTCAGCAGCTATTCTACCTCGGTGTTGAGGAGGTGTTCATGAGAGGGGTCCCTGAACAGGGGCCGGGAAGGGTGGGGTGGGTGGTATGGTGGTGCAACCGAGAATTGGAGTGAGTAACCATGCTTGACCGTGCGCAGGACCCATTGATCCGATGTGATGTTGGACCATGCACGGTAGAACCGGGTTAGTCTGGCACCAAAGAGTGGCGGGGAGGCACGGATCCGGTTTGTAAAGACTACGTCGCCCTCGGACGTATTTTCAAAAGTTCTTTCTAGGGCCCGGTCAGCCCCGAGAGCGGTTTCTGGATTGGTCTGAGGGTCTCTGATTTGGCCTACAGTTGTTGCGACCCCCACGCCGGGTCGAATCCCCCCTAGCCTGGAAGGGTCTTTGTGGCGGCTGCGGGCGAAACGGGCGTCTCTGAGTGGCTGGGGTGTGCAGGCCTAAAGACTTTAGCATGGCCCGTGAGTCTTTGAGGGTCTGCAGTCTAGTGTCCGTCTGGGACGAAAAGAGGTCCTGTCCCTCAAACGGAAGGTCTTGTATGGTCATTTGGACCTCATAGGGCAGCCCCGATGCCTGGAGCCACGCATTGCGCCTCATCGTGACGCCTGATGCCATTGCCCTGGTCGCCGCAACCACTGCGTCCAGTGCCGATTGGAGGAGGGCTCTCGAGACGACCTTTCCCTCCTTCACCATCGCCGAGAGGTCTGCTTTAGCATCCTGAGACACCACGGCTGAAAATTTTTCCAGGGCCGCCCAGGAGTTAAAAGTATAACGACTAAGGATAGCTTGCTGGTTTGCTATCCTTAGCTGCAGGCCTCCGGTAGAGTAGATCTTCCGTCCGAAAAGATCTAACTTTTTCGTGTCCCTCGACTTAGGGGATGGCCCCTGGTGACCTTGGCGCTCCCTCTCGTTGGCTGCCGCCACGACCAACGAGCCCGGCGGCGGGTGAGTGTAAAAATGTTCGTGCCCCTCCGTGGGGACGAAATACTTTCGCTACACTCTTTTGGCAGTGGGCGGGATCGAGGCCGGGGTCTGCCACAAGGTCCTCGTGGTATTCCTTATAGTTTTTATCAGAGGCAGGGCCACTCTGGAGGGGCCCTCTGGTGCCAGGATGTCCACCATATGGTCCGCCTCTTCCATCACCTCTTCCGCTTGTATCCCCATGTTCTTGGCCACCCTCCTGAGGAGCTCCTGGTGAGCCCTGCTATCGTCCGGGGGCGATACTGGGGTGGTGCCTGCCACCGCCTCGTCTGGGGGGGAAGAGGAGGATTCCCTCCGGGTGTCCTCTGGTGACTGGCGCCCGGCTATGGGTTCCTGTGCCCCCTCTGTCACATGGCTCTCTGTTCTCACCGATTCCGCATCGGAGTCCCCCCTGAGGTCTGGAGGGGCACTTGCCGTTTGCAATGGCAAGGCCTGAGGGTCCCTAGAACGAGAGCGACCTGACCACGAGCCCTGTGACTGGTGGTAGGCCCATGGGGTCCAGAAAGGCCACTGAGGGGGCATCTGCCAGTGGGGCCACTGCTGCGAGGAGCGTCTCTGACGCTTACCAGTGCCCGAATCCTCCTCAGACTGAGGAGAAGCGGCTTCTGGGGGACCACGGAGGAGCGGAGCCTGTCGGTGCCGGGGAACGGTGCCGCGCCCTGTCCGGCGCTGGGCGTTTCATGCTCGTCCCCGAAGGCTCCTGGTGCCGCGGGGACCGGTACCGAGGCACTCCCGCCGCTGCCACGAGCATCGGCGGCACCGGGGACCCGTGCGGAGAGGACCCTGGACGAGGTGGGCCCCGGCCTTTGGGAGACCTCGGTCCTTGCTTCACCGGCGCCGGTGCCGGTGTTGACGTTGGTGCCGGAGTTGGGGAACGGTGCCGGGCCGGAGTGCGGTGCCAGGCTGGAGAGCGGTACCACGGTGGGGGAATCAGGGGTGTCGGTTTTCCCCTTGAGGAGAGAGTGGATCTCGGTGAAGGTTCCGGTGCCGGCTTCGAGCTGGAGGGCGGCATCGGTGCCGTGTGCTCTATCAGCTCCCTTGCCGCCTCAAACATCTCTAGGGTGGAGGGAAGCTGGAGGTCCTCCTCCAGGATGTCTCGCGTAGGGGAGGGCTCAGATACCGGACTCGATGGCCCCTGCTCCGGTGCCGGAGTCGACGGTACCGCTGAACGCGGTACCTGGGCCGAGTGCCCCACCTCGGGCCGCACTTTAGACCCTACCTTGACCGGCTTGCTCAAAGGCGAAGGTTCCCCTTCCCCTTTCCTCCTCTTTGCCGGTACCGGGGAGTGCGATCGGTGCCGGCGGTGCCCCGCAACTGGGACCTGCGGTACCACGGTGTAGCGGTGCCGGGGCTCTTTATCAGAGTCCTTACTCCTCGCCACCACAGGGGTGCCGTGCGACGATTCGGCCCTACCGGCACCGGAGTCCCCGGCTTCCGTCGGGTGGAGTGCTTCCTCCATCATGAGGAGCTTCAGTCTCTGCTCCCTTTCTTTCTGAGTCTGGGACTTGAAGCTCTTGCAGATCCTACACTTGTCTCTTAAATGGGACTCCCCTAAGCACCTCAAACACGAGGAGTGCAGGTCGTCCTTGGGCATAAATTTGCTGCAAGACAAGCAGGCCTTGAAGCCAGGCATGCCCCGGTACAGGGCCCTAGGCCCGGAGGACTTCGACTTCCTGCTCTTGATATAACTTTTCTAACTAACTAACTAAGAAACTATATACACTGACTGACTAAGGAGAGAGCTACAGGAGCTAGTAAGCTGTTCCAGCGACCGTCAGGGCGGTAAGAAGGAACTGGAGGGAAGCAGGGACGGCTGGGCTATATATGTGGGGCTGGTGGGCGCCCCCCGGTGGCCGCAGCCGACCCTGCGGGTGGACAAAGGGAAAACTTTCCAGCGATCTGTGCATGTGGCGCGCACACACCTGAGTTGGAATTGACGTGAGCAATCACTCGAAGAATTGAGCTTCCTGTGCATCATTGTCATTAGAACTGAATGAAAAAGCCTCATGTGCCAGGCATATCGGCAACCCATTAGTAATACTGAATCTTGGGGACAACCTATGAGCCAGGTCGATATGGTGCTGTTTGCACCTTCTTTTACCTTACGGTGCAGAGGTCAGTAACATGGTGTTGGTTGTCTCTGGTAATTCAATCAATGTTGAGACAGGTGCTGTGTTAGAAACTGACCTTGTGGATAGTACCTCATCAAGGATCGGTGCTGTCCCCAGTGTGGCAGCAGGAAACAGTGCCATAATCAGCCTATCATCTATAGTTGGTGCCATAGCATGTGCTGCCGTCTGTGCCATTGTGTGTCTTGGTATCCTAGACTGTCTGGACGGCATAGTGTATAGAGGTGCCAGAGCAACTGCTGGCGATTGGTCTGCAGGTTTCTGCACTGTGTGTTTATGTGGCATCATGCTGAAGGACAGCTTTTTACAGCCACTCAACTCCTGACCAGGATACTTTGAGTCTAGCTGCTTTGTACCTGAGGATCTTTTTGCCTCCTTAATACATGACTTGGGGGACAGTCTCTTAGGAGAATGCTTTCTCTTTTTCAGTGGCCTAGACGTAGAAGATGAGGCTCTCGGTCTCAGTGAGCATTCAGTGTTAGACTTGTTCAGTCCAAGGTCAGATGCAAGTGTGAGGAAATTTTCCATCAAGATTAATGGTAATCTCATGTCTTCGTGCCTTTTGGACCTTGATTTAAAGTTTTTACAGTATGTGTGCTTCTGAGGTACCTGAGCTTTGCCCAGGCACCACACGCACAGTGAGTGTCCATCCAACACTGGTATTACCTCTCTGCAGAAGGTGCATCTTTTAAATCCAGAGGAACCTGGCATTTCTGTCTCTACAATCTCTGCTAATCAGAGAATGAATCTAAAATAATTTTTTTTTTTACATTAGTGAGGTAGGTAACTATGTAAAAAAAGCTGAACTATGACTAAAACTAAGTTATATAAGCAATTAACTGTTTAAAGGATAATAAGTTTTAACTGCTGATGATTGCTCTGTCTCAGACCGGGGGGGATGGCCGAGGAGGAACCGAGGGATTCAGGTTGCACGTGCACTAAAAGATGTACCAATGGCACTGTGAGACGACAACTGCACACGTGCAGCCCAAGCAAACAGTGCTCAGAAGATCAAGGGTGCAGGATACAACAATGCCTGAAATTGAGCACCCACAGGGACATCAGTTGAAGAAGTACCACCACAAATAATTTAGATTTCAATTCAGCAAAGCTGCTACAGCCTTAAAGTTCCCAAATCAAGAAGAATCATGTAAAAAGTAAAATTTTAACAGTTGGTGACCAGCCCCTTTTGATGTATGCGGCTAGGCCAAGCATGTGGCTAGAATGCCCTGTGCTTGGATAATTCCTAGCTCGCAAGTGGCGCTTTAGGGATCATATCAGTGCTTACCACAGTGGGGTCTCAGTTCATGACTAGATATTCTAAGTCAGTGTTCACCAACCTTCAATCTCAATTGACCAGCTGGGGACCACTGTCCTAGGTGCAATGGTAATTCAAATAAATAAATAAATAAGTTTCTGAGTTGTTAATTCAGATCAGCCTCAAACAACAGGGGGACAAACAGTCCACCCACTGCTCCTAGTATCAGAGTGATACAACCACTGTTTTTTTGTGGCTCTTCTGGTATCTGCTACACCCAGAGAATTGAGCTCTGTGTACGACAGTTATGATTATGTTGGTTATTGACGTTCTATTGTGTATAAATGTTTTTTCCCAACCTACTGTACTTCAAAATGCGGGAAACAAATAGAAAATTAACAGAATAAGAGGAAATAATATTAAACAGTCAATTTTATAACCTTAAAAACTATTAGAACTGGTCTATTATTAACTTTTGCAAGAATAAAAGCAGCTTCTACTTTTTATTCATGCTCAGTATATGATTCTGACCAAATGCCACGTCCAGTTATTTAATAGAACACCATCAGATAAATCAGTAATTAACATACTTACCTATAACTTGTGCTCTGTACCAAGCTCCATCTTCAAATTTTGCTACACAGGCCTGGCCTTGAAAAGGACAGAGAATTTCCAAGTTCTCTCCATCATCATTTTTATATACTTCCTCAATTTTCTTCAGGAGGACTAAGAAGTCCGGACTGTCTATCTAAAAAAACAAAAACACCACAACACTACAGTGACTTACTCGTCAGAATAAGCCAGACATTCAAAATATTCTTGGACCTGTGGCATGCAGTTCCAAAAGGGAATGACTGTGACAGAAAATGTAAATAAACTAACCATTGTTCCAGGTTTAGAGTACTGTCCTGTTTAAATCTAGCTTGAAGAGACTGTGTTGGCTATTCTTTAACACCACATTGTGTGTGATACACTCAGTTAATGCAGACACAGAAACAGACATATACCAGGGTTAAATACAGACCAAAACTTTATTATAACAATTAACCGATAGAGATCCCCTACCTAAAGTATTCAGCAGGGCTGTTTCAGTGGGGAACTCATCTAGATACCAACGGCCCTGGACTCTAAAAACCTAGAGGTGAATATGAATTTAATTCCCCCTCTATATCCTCAGGCCTATCCAAGGACCCTGACTGGAAGCCAGAGCCCCAAATGATTCCCCCTCCTCCATGCAGGAGATAGGAAAAATAAAGGGAGCCACACATGGAAGCAACCTCTCACCATGCAATGTTGTGCTTGGGGACTGCTGGGTTATAGGGACTTAGCACTGGACCCACCAAATGCATGAAACTCACCAAAGTTGTGACAAATGTAATTTAAACTTCAAAACCAGATCTACAGGATATCATATGGAAAGTGAAAATCCCCAACAGCAGTCTACCAATTTTGCCATAAAGGAAAAATCCTTACAGACCTCTAACAAGTTTTGGTGACGTTAGTCTGTCTCTTGGATTGGAAGGGATCCAACATATTAGAAAAAGGTGTGGAAAGGTGGGACTGGAACAGAAACCAAAATGGCTACTTGCCAGCAACAAAAAGCTGCAGCACCTCAAGCGGGTGAGAGTCAACCACTCAGCCCATTATGAACCCTGCCATCCAGTGGCAACAGGAGTGGATGTAAAGGCTCCAGCGTCCAGATAACATGAAATAGCCACCCTTCTTCCTCATGTGGTAGGAAGAGGGAATGAGAAAGTAGCAGCACCTCTCCTGTTTGCCATGACACACGCCATGGTGGGAGCCAGAAGGAACACATACAGCATTGCCCCAGCAGTTCCTGCTTGAGATCACCCAATCCACCACTTGGAGGGGAAGGAAGAGAGAAGGGGTATACCCATGGTTCCCTGACCCATCAAAGATGCATCCTGGCCAGCAAGATGAGCTGTTTATTAATTTGGTATGGTCACCCTTACTGTAATATTTGTAGTGGGGTAGCAACCAGAAGCCTTAACTATGATCAGAACCACATTGTGCTAGATAATGTACATACTCCCATGAAGTTATTTAAACATGGAGGTAAGAAAAACTAAAATTTTGGAGGGGGGAGGTGATAGCAACTGATTATTAGAAGTCTTATCTTTTTGGCAGCTTAATGTTTTATTGTTTGGTTATTTAAAGCCCAGAACTTTTTAATTGACATTTTAATTAAATGTACAATCTTTCTAAATACTTACCAATTGAAGGTAGAAATCACTAGGACTATTGATGTGAGAAACTACAATGGAGACTTCTGTCATTTCTTGTGGCAATGTCGGTGGACAATATTGCAATGCCATATTATTTTCTGGTTGACTGGGAAGCTGTGATCGAAACCTAATGAGAATAATGGTTATGAATAAATTCTGTCAAAGCTAGTTGTGGATGAATGGCACCTTCATGTGGAATTTTCTATGAAAGGCCTAATAAGTCTTCTATTAAAAAACTCAGTAATCATCTGGATTGGCAAGTAATTTCATGGGTGCTGAGCTTTTACAGTACCGCATCATATGAACAGCCCTTGAACTGTGCTATTTGCAGTGCTCTGCAGCCAATTTCCTGTTTTTCAATAACAGTGGGTTTCCCTAAAGTGTGACATGCTGTGGATTATATGTGATAGTTTGGAGTGATTTAAAGCACCATCTATCTTTTACTGATTGTTTTATAGGCAACAGTGTGTGTTTACATTATTTAAAATAGGTTAGAAATGAAAGACTAGCCTTTACCACTTAGAATAAAACATTTTTCCTTTAAATGTTTCCTTTCCCTTGTTCATTAATAGATAATTACTACTGCAGCAAGATATTTGCAGGGAATGGTAGATTAGGCATTCTCCATTTATCTTCCCCTTTGTCATCCCATTTTCCTTCAAAAATTCTTATTTTAATGACTATTAAAACATTCACAAAAAAACAAAACCAGAAAAACTTCAGTCTAGTCAAATCCACAGTAATACATTTTAGCTATTTGATATGTTAATTTGTGTGTTATGAAAGAACAAAAATACAATTTGAAAGTTTCAAAATAATTCTTAAAGGTACAAGTCTGACCACTCTGCATCTTTTTGTGTATGCAATTAGAAACTGATTATACAAATGAGGTTTTGTGTCAGGAAAATGGCTATGGCACCACATACGTGAACATAATCATTCATGGGTGAAAAAAATTGGGAAGCTATTTACAACTGCAGAAGCAAATCACTGAGGGTACAATTTATATAGAGAGTAAACTAGTATCCTTAAATTTTATTTGTATGTTTTTTAGGAAAATATAAATGCTTAAAGTCCTTTTAAAATGGTACATACCTTGCCAACTCTGTAAAAACTAAAGCATCCTTAAGAGATACTGGCATGTCATTCCTTGTTTTATTAACTGGAGGTTTCTTCAGATCTACAATGAGCACACCATCCTCTTCTCTAAATACTTTCATTATAACAGCTTTGTTATTTACCATTCTCAAAAATTCTGTCTTAGCTTCTTCCCCCCAACCTTCATTCTGTTTAGGGGGAAAAATTAGTATTCTTAAAGATCATAAAAACTATCATCACACTCTCAGAAATCCTAATTCCACTGAAGTCAGTGACAAAAGTGAAAATGACGTCAATAGTCAGGATTTCACTGATACTATCTAAACAATGAAAAGATCTATAGGCCCTCTAGCCCATAACCTTGGCAGTACATAATTGCACTCTATTGTATATTTTCTATTTTAATTTTCAGACTTAGTTTTAAATGCCTCAAGCAATAGTCTTTTCATCACTTCCTTTTGTAGATTACATCCCACCCTAAAATTTCACTATTTCATTGCATTACTTAAAAATTTACCTCTTTTGAACAAATCAAACTATTTTGTCTTTGGAATTTAGTTGTATGCAGTTTGGTATACAGTAGTCATTGTTTGATCACACTATTTATTTATTTATTTTTTGCATCTTCTTCAGGCACTCTCTCAAATCTATCTCCATACCTCCAAAGTCTTAATACTATTACTACAAAAAAAATTTTTTTTTTTTTTTTTTAAAAACAGCACAGATCCGTTAACTAGAATTCAAAAAACTATACATAGGTAATATTTATTAATGGAAGAGAACATACAGTTGTAGGAATAAGCATTGGAGGTTCTTACATGTGTTGTAACCATAAAATCCTCACAAAAAAAAAAAAAAAAAAAAAACCTCAATCGAGCAAAAGGATTAAAGGACATACAGAAATATTTCTGTACGTTTTTAGTATGCTTTATACATTTGACAAGCATTTTCTGCCTAGGCACTTTCCTGGTATAAAGCTGTTCTCTTTGTGTGGGTTTATTTCCCTTATGTGTGAACATCAAAAAAAGAAAAAACCCACAAGGAAAAGTGTGGCTGTAAAACCTCAATAACTGGTACATGGACTTAGGGGCAGGTTAGATCTTTTTGAAGCATTTTCAGGTCAACTGTGCACCTTGAAATTTATACGCTGATCTTTTTGATTAAGCCATAATTAAAGCAACTGAGAACTCCCACTGACTGCTAGTCACAAATAATATCAGCAAGATTAGAACACCAGGCTTTGAAATGACTCAGCTATAAACCATCTCTCTTGCAAAAATACACCAACCAACGAAACACATTTTATAGTTTGCTCAGGGCCAGAGGATTTTCTGTCATCTCATTTATTTATTTAACTGTTGGAATGAACAAAATCAATGCAGATTTCCTTTCACTGTTCCAGCTTATGTTTTTCTGGTTTGAAGATTTAGGCAAGCAGAGGAGATCATTTCAGTAATTCAGAATTGCACATTAATTGTTACCACTTACTTTATCAGTGTAATACGAGCTGAAATGTCTATCATTTAAGGTTGCCTGCAATAATATTGCTAGAAATATACACATATCATTTCAACATCTCTATCTTCACAGGAATGTTGCACAAGTGAGGCTAACTCAATGAGCACAAATAGAAGAAAGTAATGAAAAAAATATTCCTATAACTTCTGTTCTTTTCTGAAGGAACAAAATGTTAGTAGCAAGTGTGGGGAGTTGGACAGAAGGGAGAATCAAGGGGCATCAAGATCATTTTTGAGATGAGCCGTACCAGGTTTTAGGCAAAAAAGAACAGCCTCAATCAGACTTATTTCAGAATAGTTTTGCAAAGAGGACTGACTATTCTATACGACTTTCTATTTGGCTGACTTTTGAAAAAAAGACAGACATACCTCTGGTCCAAGTTATCAGACAACTAAGGAACATACATGATTGTCAATTCTATACTTCTCTTTTTGGAATGTGAGGAAAGGACATCTCCTGAACAACTTCCGTACCAGTCAAGCAGAAATGTTATTGTAATATATCCTTAGCGCACTGATTGCAGAGCTACTAGCACTTCTTAAAAATTAAACTCACACACATTGGAAAAATAACCATAAGCCTTTTTAATACATAATTTGATAAAACTGCTATATACCTCGGTATTCTTTTTGTCTTTGGGAGTGGAGGGGGGGTAATTTGGAAAGTTGTAAAAAATCAACTATTTTTAGCTTCCAAAATAAAAAACCTGAATGGAACCTTTCCTCCAACTGTACAAAAAGTGCTTACTTACTGAGTTTTGGGGAACAATGTCCTTCAGACAGCACTGGACTGCTAACGGATGAATATCCCTGAGCTGTGCCTCTATATATGGATCAGGCTTCCTTATAAATACACACAAGTCATTTACCACCAAGCTCTGTTCTGGCCTCGCTACAGGGATACCACCAATCCTAGTGGGAATATAAACAAACAATGATAGTACAAAACACAGCATAGTTGGGGAACACGTGTAATTCTGTTGGCAAGTTAATCATAGGAAGGTAAGAGAGGTTACATTTGATTCATAAAAATCTACAGAATCATAATTTCAACGGTGACAGCCTCTGGGCCATGTTAGGGAGAACCTGCTCCCCTCCATCCGCAGCTCCCAAGTCTAGATCCTCTAATTGGGGGAAATTTTAATAATATAGCATTGTGGGAAATGAGTCAAGTTGGATATCATTCTAAAACCCTTTCTCCCATGAACACAATGGGACCAAACATGACAAACCTTGAAAAATTATAAAGGTATATATTTGAGAAAGTGTTTAAAAATCAACTTTTTAAAATTATACTTTAACACAGCCATTTCAAATATGCAGCCCTCACAAAGCTAAATTGCAGCCCTCAACTGAGCGTCCTGTGTTAGTTACTGCTCAGAACATGGAATATGATACATTTTAGCATGGTGCAGTGATTCATGACGACAACTGAGTGTCTCTGTTGCTCTTTATTTGATCTGTCAGGCTTGTTAACTGGCATTAGCAGTACTGACTGTATTGGAAGACTTGGTAAAATTCTAAAGAAAAGTTTCAGCCTGATATTCTGCATTGAATGCCTGATACCTTGGTGAAAATAAGAGTAGAAAAATTTGACCCTAACATATGGGAGGAATTTTGGAAAGGAAACTGGATTTTTAAAAGGTCACTAGCTCCTTGCTGTACCTTTGGCTCAGACAAAGTCCTGGAGCAGAAAAACATAATCAAAGTCATTGGGAGTTGGAGACATCACACAGCATTTAAATAATCTTTCCCGGCATAATGCGATAAATAAATTTGTTATCTTTACAAGTGCCACAAGACTGCTTGTTTATTATGCCTTGTACAGTAACCTAGGAGATATATTAACCCCTCAAGAAATGTATATTTTATGGTGTTCTTGTGTGTGCAACTGTATGTGAGTCATATAGCACAGTCACTTGTGTATATGGTCAATAACTTGTGAAAAAGTAAAGTAGTTTTACTGACTTTCATAGTACATATTTCCATCAGAAACCAACAGCTGAAATTCCAGTTTGGAAGAAGAGGCTATTTTTATCTACAAAGACAGATGCAGTTAAAAGATAATCATACCCTGAAACAACTAAAATTTCAGAATTCCCAAAGTCTATCATGAATACTTGCAACACTCCAACATCATAAATTCTGTATTTTATTGGAACACAGGGTTTTCCCTTATTTTTACTTTCCTGTGGAATCAATTTAGTGATAGTTCCACGGCACCACATTCCATTTTCTTTGCTGTTGATAAAAATTCTTTCACCTAAATAAAAGATTTTTTTAAAAAATCAATTAGAATTTTGAATTAACTAAACCCATTACTTAAATACCTTAGTTTAGAAAGCTATTGTTATTACATTTTAGTACATCTCTCCATAGTTTATATTTTACCCTGTAGCTACTGAATGAGTTCAGTGTGGTCAGGATTTCACCTACAACATGCGGGGAGCAGACTTGTTTCCACTTATACCTTCAGCTCTGACACAACCGGGGAGCAGGCGGCCTGCATTAAGCATTCATGCTTTACATGAAACACACAGAATCAGAAATTAGGATTGGACAGAACCTCAGAAGGTCATCTAGTCCAGTCCCCTCCAATGAAGGCATTCTTAAAACCCTCCAATGATGGAAATTCCATAACCTCCCTAGATAATTTATTCTAGTGCTTAACTGCACGTACAGTTAGGACGTTTTTCCTAATGTTTATTCTGATGCTTGCTTTCTGCAATTTAAGCCCATTAATACTTTTCCTGTCCTTAGTGGATAAAAGGAACAATGCCACCCTTTTCTTTATAACATTTACATACTTAAAGGTTATGATGACCTTGTTTCAGCCTCCTTCTCCAGACTAAACAAAACACATTTTCCCCAACCCTTCATTGTAAGTCATTTTCTCTAGACATTTGCTCTCTGTACTTTCTCCAGTTTGTCCACATCTTCCCCAAGTGTGGTATTCAGAACTGGACAAAGTACTCTAGTTAAGACCTTATCAATGCTGAACAAAGTGGAAGAATTACTTCTTTGTCTGGCTTACCAACTCTCTTGCTAATATATCCCTGAACAAGGTTTGCTTTCTTACAAAACCACAGTATTTAATTGTTGTCATTTAATCTGTGATCCACTATAACCCTCAAACACTTTTCTGCTGTACTCTTTTTCCAGGCAGTCTTTTCCTGTTTTGTATTTTTAAGTTTCCCATTTACTTGCCTATAACTACAGATTCTTCAAGATGTGGTCCCTCTCAGTATTCCAAACATGGGTACGTGTGTTTTTGTGCCCGAGATCGGAGATTTGTAGCATGAGGTGTGCATTATCTGTGCCTGCACAGCTGTGCCCTTGTGTTGCTAACCAAGGGTACAATGGGCAGTCCAGACCAAAACGTCTTCAGCAACATCTAGGTAGAGTAACACCTCCACTTAATTACGTACCATTTTCTGGTAGAGACACTTCTACCGTGGTTGAGAATGGTTTGAACAGCCTCTAAACATGAGCACTGCGGGTCAGATGACTATCCAAATGCCAGGCAACAAGATAGAGTCTAGCTGGAATATCTGATTTTGCCATTAACTTGGGAGAACAGCTCTGGGAAGGAGGGACTGATTCAGAGGATGTCCAGAAATCAGAACTAATTGGGTGCAGTAAGAATGACCTGACAAATCTTCTGCAAAACCTCTGGTAGTAGGGGAATGGGAGGAAACGCACAGCTCAGATGACTGGTCCACCCAGGGAAGCAGGAAGGCATCACTACAGGAGCCCTGCCTATTAACACTCTGGAGCACAGACTGAACTTTTTGTCGGTCTCTAAGGAG
Organism: Pelusios castaneus; assembly: GCA_007922175.1. Taxonomy (NCBI): domain Eukaryota; kingdom Metazoa; phylum Chordata; order Testudines; family Pelomedusidae; genus Pelusios; species Pelusios castaneus. The sequence goes on from ML685902.1 coordinate 1,678,543, forward strand.
AACAGATCCCAAGATGGCTTTCCCCACTGAGCCAAGACGATGTTCAAAACATACTTGTGCTCTCTGGAGAGCTGCCCCCACTAAGACTGTCTGCCTAGACTTCTGGGCACCCAATAGGTATGTTGCCGAACGTGTGAAGTGGTTTCTGAAGCAAGAGTTCCAGTTCCATAAACTGACTGCCTCTATATAGAGAGACAACAGAGTCCTGTGGCACTTTTAAAGACTAACAGATTTATTTATCGCATGAAGTGGGATTTTCTCTCACGAAAGCTCATGTGATAAATAAATCTGTTAGTCTTTAAAAGTGCCACAGGACTCTGTTGTCTTTCTACAATAGACTAACACGGCTACCTCTATATAGAGAAGAGATTTTGTTCCACCCTGTTTACGTAGTTGTTGTTCATGCTACTTGAACGTAACAGAATCATGTAAGTGGGAGGAATGCCATGAAGGCTAAGCCGATTGCCTTCAGTTCCAGAATGTTATGTGCATCGTGACCTCCTGAGACCATGAACCTGGTGCAACGTGATTATCCCCATCCTGTAACAGTTGCATCAGTGATTATGGTTGCATCTGGTGTAGATAAAAGGAAGGAGACTTCCAGGTGTACTTGTTTTGCGTTCATACACCATACAATACTTACGAACCTGACAAAGGTGTGGTGAGACTTACATGTTTGTAAATATTTAAAAGATGCTCAATATTATACACCATACATTATAAAAGAGTACTTTATTTATAAGGTAATGTACATAATACATATTGACTATCATTTTAATAAAAATATACCATCTGTTAGTGTTCATCTCTCTACAGTCAAATCTTAATACGGACTTGAATGCAAGAGCATGACTTTGAGAAGGATTATCATCTTAGTGTTCACGTTGTCTCTAGAAGTAAAAAGATCAGAGCCTAAAGGTCTGGGGAAACCATTTAGGCTAGGGCTGGCCCTGTACACCAAACTCAGTTGACAGGTAGCGTCCATCCAAACAAACTGACAAGCTGAGGTTTTAGCTGCTAAGCCCAAGCTTCCCAGGGCTTTCCATGAGACCAAAGGGAACGATCACAAGGCTAAGCATATCTGGTGTCATTCTCTTCTTCAAAAATCCATCTCCAGAAGAAAGGGATCCCTCCCTGCCTCTGCCCAAGTTGGCTGAGTCTTGACACAAGGGTCCTAAGAACTTGGGCTCACTTAAGCTTCATCAACAAGATAGTGTGGCACAAAGACATACAGATCCACTAATGCTAACTCTGGTGCCAATGCATAAAAGGATCAGAATCCACCAGCACAGTCTAAGACCTCCAGGACTCCATGAGTACTGAACCACTCCTGGAAGGACCCACCAGATCCAGTGGTCGCAACTAGAGGAACACTCTGAGAAGATCCCACATCTTCACCTCTACAACTGACATCTTCACCTATCCTGTCTACAATTCCTGCTTCTTTCAGGTTCATCCTTATTCAGGGATATCACAGAATTATAGGATTGGAAGGGACCTCAAGAGATATTCATGTAAGGACATTTTAGTTACTAGAGGAAGAATCTCTCTCAAGAGAATGGGACTCTTCCCCATACCTTCTGTGAGCAGGAACATCCATTTGCCGCTACCATTGGCTCTGCCATTTGAGCAAGAACCTACCTTTTCATTGGCGGAGTTGGAGGTTCCAGACAAACCACTGTCTCCATGTAGGTTGGTTATCCCAGACCATCTATACAAGACCTAGTTTCTAGCTACCCAAATGTAACTATTCATGTACATTGTCCTTTCTGTTTGTGTTACTGGATCCTTGGGATCCATAGGCACTGCACAACTATACACAAAAATACCCATCCAATCCTAGCCAACAGCTGGCTTTGTCAGAGTATGAGGCAGAAGAAGCAGTTGACCTGGATCCAGTGGTCCTGATGATGGTCTCATTCTCATCAGATTAGGCAACTGTTACTTCATCTTCCCTTTTTGACCATAGGCATTAATCAGGAATATCTGCAAAGGGTAGTGTCTTAGTTCCAGATCAAAGTACAGGAGGTCCAAGGTACTTATGGTGACACTATGTACACCATCATGTATATCCTATGTATATCCTTCATGTTCGGCACCCACTTCTGATTTGTTAAGTTTTTTAGTTTTGGGTTGGTTTTTTTTTTTAAAATTACATTTGCAGCCCATTTCACTTTGATGCACAATTTGCATGCATGATTTAAACCTGTCATATAAGACAATAAATTTGCACAATATCTGTAAATCTGTATTTATTCATGCCCTATTTAGGCAAATAAAAATTAGTTTCCTCTAAACTTATATAAACTTTTGATTTTAAGAATCACTGAAATGTACTAGGAAGTTAGTGGAAAAAGTGATTCCACATACAGAATACTTGAAACATTTTATTTCAAACATTCTATTTTCTCTTTTGTTGCTAACAAAACCAGCACTCTGAGCTCATTGCCCAACAAGCCCAATACCTCAGGCAGTCACCTAAGTCAACCGCTCCTAAATCCACACCTGCTGATGTACATGATGTCTCCCCAGCCAGTATGTGACTGTGGATCCATGGCTGTCTCCATGGATGCTTCCTTAGTTGGAGCACTCATCTGTCATGAGTTCCAGGAGGAAGGAGTGAGATACTGCACTTAGCAGATTTGTGAATCTTGCCAAGGCAGCACTGGTATTTGTCACTCACTGAGAAGGAAGGGGGCCAGGAAAAGCAATTCTTAAACCCTGAAACTCTGGGCATAGTTTTTGTCCATGGGGTAAACTGCCTGAGAATTATTTGGAATATATTAACAGGTTTGCTAAAGAAGCACAAAAGAAATCTATGGACACAGGAAACTCTGATTCAGACTATGTGGTGGGAAGAACTTGGGACACATCAGTCCACATTGCACCTTATATTCTGCTCTCCTCCCCCATGGTGCTAACCAAAAGAAAAAACTCATAGGCATGGACCAACGGACATAGGTTGTTACTAATCTCCAATCTCAGGAGCATGGAACGCTTGTGCACCCACATGTGGAACACAGAGACCATCACTTGTAAAAGAACCTAAGTTAACCCTGTTTGTTTCAAACTTATTTGTACCAAGTTAAGGTTTAGATAAAACCCAATACTATATTGTTTCCTTTACAAAAATTCTACAGCTTTAAAAATCCAAACATTAGACTGTCTGGAAATTAGCAATTAAGAGCTCCAATATATTCCTCACTGCCACAGCCTTCTCTCAGTAATTGAACCAAGCTTCACATTAGCCAATAAAATTAACTTTGTTCTTGCAAATTTTAGGAATCAAACTATCAAAATACTGAATTGTTAGATTATAAAATCCCTGTTACTATTCAATTCGACTATCTATTCTATTCTGGTTCTTTCCTGAAGTACATTAAATAATGTGACTAACATCTGACACACGAACAAGGGATGTCTAGTAATAGGTTATTTTGACTTTTTTTTTTAAACCTCTGCAACAGTTCCAGTTAACCGTAAGAAAGAAGGTTGCTCCCATAAGAAGGTATGTTGGTTTGTACACTAAAATGAATGAATCAAACCCATATATTTTTAGTCATGTTAAAAAATAAAATTACACTAGTTAATGGCTATATTCAGATGCTGAGAATCATCTGAATCCATAGCCAGAATGACCTTAAAACACCAGGACCTTCAGGTGTGCAAAGTACTCAACTGATGCCCAAGTTAAAAGAAGCCGTCAGTATTCTAGACATCAGAAGATGAGGCCACTTTCATTGAGGTGACTTAAAATCTGAGTGCTTAACTTTATACAACAAATGTGAAAATTTTTTCCATCTCTCTCTCAGCTCAATATTGCCTCTCCAGAGCAGCACTCACTATAGAATGTATAGGATAATTTTATTAACAAAACATTATATTCTACCAATGACAAGTGAAAATTGTAAGACTAAACTGCTATATAACATGGAATTTTAAATTAACTGACGTATTGAAAATTATTTGAGTTACCTAGTTCCAAAACGTCTGAAGGACTAAAATACGAACTCTTACTACTACAAAAACGATTCAACTTTTTTTCCAAAAAAATCGCTGTTTTCCTCTGTGAATATCTCCGAATATAGAAGTGGCATGGATTTATTACATGGCTGACAAAAACTAACTCTGGAGAACCTGTGTAGAATAGTTCAGAAAACAGCATACATGAAACCTTCTATTGATATCCAACTGATATTCCACTGATGCACATAAAACATCCACACCTATGTAAGTTTTATTGTGCTATTGCATGTTGATCTGTCACAATGATACTTTTCAGTAGTACATGTTTTAAAGTTATTAAAAGATAGCTTACCACTCTTCCAAACTAACTACCACAATCACCACCCCAGTTACGTGCTCTTTTAAACACTGCTCTAAAGAAATATATCTGAGTTGGACTCTTCTACAAACAACGTGTAATTTGTTCTCATAAACAGGGTTTGAAAGACTTAAGTACTGTCAACCACTATATTTTCAATACATTGTTCATTTATAAAATATTACTTTGTACACACAAGTTCCAAGGCATAGCCATGTTACTCAAGTTCAGCAAAAAACAAAACAAAGAGTCCTGTGGCACTTTTAAAGACTAACAAATTTATTTATTGCATGAGCTTTTGTGGGAGAAAATCCCACTTCCTATGTCACACTCTTCCCTGCATTTAAATTTCCTCCCATTCTGTAAGTTCCCCATCTTCAAAGTGTCTGACAAAGCGGGATTTTCTCTCATGAAAATTGATGTGATAAATAAATGTATTAATCTTTAAAAGTGCCACAGGACTCCTTGTTTGTTGTGTACACACAGTACACTCGAATTTTTAGTCTGAAAGATTCTACTGTTGGGGAAGAACAGCAGTCCACTTCACTCAATTGGTTTAAAAACAGATTGCTTGCTTAAAACCATGTAAAATCATTATTCAGACTTCAGAAAATGTTATTTCTGGAAGATGAAAAACTCCTCTCCCCCCAAAAAGTCAGGATCTTTGTTGATTCCAGTTTGTCAACAAACATCTGGTTAAACATGACATGCACATTAAGCCCATCAAAGAAAGAATTTATTAGAGCAGAGAGATGCTTACCTGCTCTTTGTCCAAAAGTTGTCAATTTTTTCTGAGAAAGACTTTTCTTATGTGTATCTTTAAAATATTCTGTTGAACATGCTTTTTTAAAAAAAAGTGTAATATAATTAGATACAACTGATGGAAATAGTGGAATAATTACAAGCTATGAACATGCTAATCTAAATGTCCAAGGATATTGTACACCACCACAGATCAGGAGACTGGTTACAGAAACTTTGTCAAAACTGTGGTACTTCTTGAAGATGTTATTTTTAGACGCTTGTATTCATTCTGAAGTTTACACCATTTAAGTTTGGTATCATATCAATGCTGGGGAGCAGTGGTTCTCAACCTATTTACTATACGTGGGCCTCATCCAATGCTTCCTGTATGGTCCTGAGGATGTCACACAGGCCACTGCTGTGTGCTGATTGAATTCCAAGCAGCCTGTGATCTATGGGTTGAAAATCACTGCTCTAGAGTCACACAGTTCCCAGATACAACTTTCATCACACCCTTGTAACACCTTATTTCTCACATAATTATTTTCCACTAAATTGTTTGGACACAAGACACTTTGCTGCTGGATCCATGAAACTGCAACTGGATTCTCTTGGTATAGTTTACCAACATCTTCCACTACCAAAACTTATTTAATAAATAAATAAAGGCATCTGTAATAGTTTTAGGGTGACAATTATTCAGGTGCATCTCAAACAGTACACTAACTCTGATTTTAGAAAAACAAGCAATTGTGAGTTAACAGGCTTGAACACCTGATCAAAGGAAGGGAATTGCAATTCTCTTCCTAAAAGGGATAGTAAACAAAATGGGTCCCATCAGTGTGAACAGAGGTGCAAAGGATAATTATATTGTGGTAACACATGAAGTAAAATATGCTGAAGGATCTCCAAAAATCTAAGAGTTATAAGAAAAAAATTGAAAAAAAAAAAAAATAAAGAGATCTTATTTTCCAGTTCAGCATTAGAATAGGGAAACTTGAAAGCATAAGAATTTGAAAATAAGAAGACAGCTTTAAAAGTTGTGCCAAAGTACGATAATCTATTCTACACATTTAGAGCAGAACAGTCAAGTAAATCTGAAACTAGCAGCAGATGACTTTCAGAAAGCTAACATGTGGTACATATAGGAAAAGACACTTACCTACCTGTACTGTAACTGTTTTTCGAGATTTGAGTAGAGAGGTGTACATCACTTAGGTATGTCTGTGTACCCAGTGCAGAGAAGAACTCTGTCTTGCAAGACCAGAGGGGAGATGCTCACGCCCCCTGGCTCATGTGCCTTCCACATGGCAATTTAAAGGACAGCAACACCGTGACTCCCCTCTCTTCCTTCTCATCGACGGTCAATATTTGAGGGTCTGATGTAGAAAAGAGCTGAGGAATAAGGTGGGATTGGGAAGAAGGCAAGTTTCAGCACTGATCCCCAATTCTGATGGAAAGGATCTGTTAAGGAGTCTGGATTGAGCCCCATTTAAGGGCAAAATTGATGGCACTCATCCTTTGTTGCATACAGACTGTCACAATTCCCAATTCTGCAGAGATGGACCTCAGCACACTGGTTGAGACACCATTTATAATTCTGGGAGAAGTTCTTGCTGAGATTATAAGACAAGTGATTAAGGAACCTGTTGAATGAGCAGCTGTGGGGATGATATTCTTCTTGATGCAGAAATGCCAGAATTTTGTCTCCTTACAAACCTGGCTGAAGTAGGTGCCTCCCTTTGTCACATAATATATTATGGTGTTGGTGAAATACTGTGTCCTTGACATGTGTCGAAAAGGCTCTGTATACATTGTAAATGGCTCAATGATCCAGGAGGTTGATATGAAGGGAAGATTCTTGCTCACAAACTTTGAACCTTTGATGTTTCCCCAGGAGGTTGATATGAAGGGAAGATTCTTGCTCACAAACTTTGAACCTTTGATGTTTCCCCATATGTGTTGACCATAGTTATTGATGTGTCCACAATTGATTGGACATGACTGGAGTTCTCTGGGCAAAGGGAACAACTCCACAAATGTTGAACTGATCTGCCATCACTCTAGGGATTCCAGGATGGGCAGAGTTACTCTCTCTAGACCAGGGATCTCAAACTCTAACCATCATCATGAGGCCACATAAGGACTAGAATATTGGCCCGAGGGCCACATCACTGAAACTTTTTAATTAACCTTATAATTATTTTACAAATTCTGGGTGTTATGGGCCGCAGGAAGAAACTCTGCAGGCTATGTGTTTGAGACCCCTGTGCTAGACCATTCAAAGATGACAATTTGGTGGACATATCGATAGCAATCATCTCAGAAGAGGAAAAAGGTACAATCTTGCATGGTTGACCACATAAGTGCATGCAGTCATATTACCTAATTTCAGGCATACACAGATCACAGTTGAAGGATGAGAATGTAGGGACAAACACAAACGACAAAGAATGTAGGGACAAACACAAACGACAAAGTACTTAAAACTGCTCATTCAGGAGAAACACACAAACTCAGTCTAGTACAGGGGTTTTCAACCCCTGGCCTGTGGGCCAAAAGTGGCCCATGGGGCTTTTTAAAATGGCTCATGCTGCCCAGCCACTGGCTGGGAGCCAGTCCCGGCACGCAGCTGGGAGCCCTGCTGCAGCCACCACCTCCTCCCCGTTTCTGTCCAGGGCTCCAGAGACTGCGGGCTGGGTCGTGGGCTGGGGGAAATGCAGATGTGGGGGGGAGGGAGCAGGCTGGCCCGGCCTGGCTAGGAAGAGTGCTTTGGGGGTAAAGGGGGTGGGGGGCACGGGCCAGTACAGAACGGCTAGAGAGGGAGGGGCGGGCTGGTGCATCTGTGGGGCCTGGTAGCTGCTGGAAGTGGCCACAGGCAGCGTGGCTTGACCGGGGGCCATGGGCTGACATGGCCGCGGCAGAGGAGTGGGAGTGTGGGCTGTGCTATTGCTAGGACCCACATGCCTGCCCACAAACTGGCCCTGTTCATGGGCATCCAGTGGTGCCCCCTCCCTCTTTAAAAAAAACTATTTCAAAAATTTAAAAAAAAATTTTTTGGCTTGAGAGCCACAAATATAATTTTTACAATCCTGAATGGCCACTAGTCTATTTCATTAAAATTTTATTTAAATTTAATTAATTGATTTTATTAATTTTAATTTCATTTTAATTTAATTAGTTTAATTTTAATGTAAATTTAATTAAATAGAGTGGTGGCCTCTCAGGGTTCTAAAAATTATATTTGTGGCCCTAGAACCAAAAAGGTTGGGAACCACTGGTCTAATAGGATCCCATTGCACTCAATTTCTTTGAGCTGGGAGTATGCTGATTTTCCCTAATTTAAAATCAAGTCCAAACAATCAAAGACACTAACCACCCTGGTATGGAAAGACACAAATTCCTCTTCTTCAGAGATATGCTGTCACTATAGTCATGCAATTGGTAAACATGCACGGAGCTGAAGAGAAGCCACAAAAGAGCACTGTGCACCGTCACTGCTGACCGCCACACTAATCTCAGAAACCTCTGGTGGCTCAGGAAAACGACCAAGCGAAAGTAAGTGTCCTGAGGATCAAGGGCAGCAGGCGAATTGTAATTCAAGTGGAGAGAATAGTAGCCAGGATAACCATGCAGAATCTCATGTATTTGATGCATTGTTGAGACTGCAGAGATCCAGGATAAGTCTCATCTCATCCTTGGTCTTAAGGGGGTCAGGAAATACCCATAGAATCCCTTCCCCTGATTCCACAGGGGAACCTCCTCTATAGCTGCCAAAGCACAGTGTGTGAAACTGCTGAAGGAGCAGCACCTCATGAGGTGAATCCCTGAAAAGAGACAGGGTAGAAGGATGGAATGAGGGAATGGGACAAAATCTGGATGATGTAACTCATTCCCACAGTGCTTAAGACCTGTTTCAATCATTTTTGTTTCCTAAGCACTGCAGGACCAAGACAAGGCTGTCCCCAAACGGCAGAGATAGGGTCAGGAACTACACCACTGGAATGCTGCTCTCAACATGCAAGTCAAAATGACGACATGCTTGAAGCTAGCAGAGGACAGGCTGGCTGGTTAATACTTAGTCCAGAAGATCCCTCCTCTGTGACTTATGTCCTTTCCTGCAGAAGTCTTGCTGCCTCACATGGCAGGATGACTCTTGGAAGGATTGCTGCAGGTGGTATTGCTGCTGCCGCCGTCTGCCAGAATAACGTTTATTTATGGCTGGGATATAAACTGCACAATCTAGCAGAGGAGTCCTTAAAAGAAAGTAAAGTAGTGTTTTGTCCGTTTTCTCAGATATTAAAACCCGTCCACTGAAAGGTAATTCCTATATGCTCTGTTGGACGCCAGGGTTTTTGCCAAAGTTCTGCAGCTACAAGGCTCTTCTCAGTTACAACCGAGGCCACAACACTGGGAAAAGCATCTATCATGCTCAGTAACAAACGCAATGATGTCTTGGGTACCACCAGATGGCCTTCCACTTGACGTGATTAAACTATTCCCTGGAGGATTCTGACAAATTGTCAGTGAATCTGGACATGGCTTCCCAATTAAAGTCATATTTAGACAACAGTGCCTGCTGATTCACAACACACATTTGTAGCGAGGTTGAATAATATTTTTCCTCCCCATTAAATCTAGCCACATGCACTCTTTCCCTTAAGCATGGACCTACACCTTTCTTGTCATAATCTGTTATTTCCTGCCACTATGCCTACAGAATTAGGACCAGATACATGTAGAAGCACCCATAACCCTGCATAGGGACATGATACTGTTTATCATTACACTTCGCTGTGAGTAGAAAGCAGCTATGTCACGAAGATTTAAAATGCACTTCCTATAGGTAGAATAGACTGGGACTGATGACTGGAGGATGTCCACCAACATACGGATATTCTCCTGAACAAACTTAGTCTGAAAGTCCAAGGCTATTGCCATCCATCTCATTTCCAGGGGTCAGTCCTGGGGCTGGTTCCACTGGTTCAACATCTTTATTAATGATCTCGATGATGGGATAGATTACGTGCTCAGTAAGTTCACGGATGACACCAAGCTGGAGGGAATGGTAGACACGCTGAAGGGCAGGGACAGGATCCAGGGAGACTTAGACAAATTGGAGCACTGGGTCAAAAGAAACCTCATGAGGTTCAACAAGGACAAATGCAAAGTCCTGCACTTAGGACGGAAAAATCCCATGCACTGATACAGGCTGGGGACCGATTGGCTAAGTAGCAGCGCTGTAGAAAAGGACCTGGGGGTTATGGTGGATGGGAAGCTGGATATGAGCCAACAGTGTGCCCTTGTTGCCAAAAAAGGCCAATGGCATATTAGGCTGCATCAGTAGGAGTGTTGCCAGCAGATCGAGGGATGTGATAATTCCCCTTTATTTGGCACTGGTGAGGCCGCATCTGGAATACTGTGTCCAGTTTTGGGCTCCCCACTACAGAAAGGATGTGGACAAATTAGAAAAAGTCTGGTGGAGGGCAATGAAAATGATTAGGGGGGCTGGGGCACATGACTTACAAGGAGAAACTGAAGGAACCAGGCTTATTTAGTCTACAAAAGAGAAGACTGGGGGCGGGGGGGGGGGGGGGGCGCGGGATTTGATAGCAACCTGTGAACTGTCAAGCTGGAGGCAGGTTACCAGTGGAGTCCCTCAGGAATCTGTCTTGGGACCGATCTTGTTCAACCTTTTTGTTACTGACCTTGGCACAAAAAGCAGGAATGTGCTAATAAAGTTTGCGGATGACACCAAGTAGGGAGGCATTGCCGATATGGAGAAGGATTGGGATACCATACAGAAAGATCTGAATGACATTGTAAACTGGAGTATCAGGAACAGGATGAAATTTAATAATGGGAAGTGCAAGGTCATGCATTTAGGAACAAACAACAAGCATTTTTACTATAAGTTGGGGACGCATCAGTTGGAACGGACTGAGGAGGAGAAAGATCTGGGAGTAATGGTTGACCATAGAATGACTATGAGCCGCCAATGTGATGTGGCCGTGAAAAAAGCTAAATGTGATTCGCAGATGTATCAGGAGAGGTATTTCAAGTAGACACAGGGAGGTGTTAGTGCCGCTGTACAAGGCACTGTTGAGACCCCATCTGGAATATTGTGTGCTGTTCTGGTCTCCCATGTTTAAAAAGGATGAATTCAAATTGGAACAGGTGCAGAGAAGGGCTACAAGGATGGTCTCTGGAGTGGAAAACCTGCCTTATGAGTGGAGACTCAAGAAGCTTGGCTTGTTTAGCTTAACCAAAAGAAGGCTGAGGGGAGATATGATTGCTCTCTATAAATACATCAGAGGGATTAACCTCAGGGAGGGAGAGGAATTATTTGAGTACAGCACCAGTGTGGACACCAGAACAAATGGCTATAAACTGTCCATCAAGAAATTTAGGCTTGAAATTAGATGCAGGTTTCTAACCATTAGAGGTGTAAAGTTCTGGAATAACCTTCCAAGAGGAGTTGTGGGGGCAAAAACCATAACTGCTTTCAAATCTGAGTTTGATAAATTTATGGAGGGGATGGTATGATTAGCCTATTTTGGAAACTGACTGATATTTGGCTACGTGTGGTGGATTTACAAGTGGCCTAAGAGGGGAGAGTACGTGGGGTGGGTTCTGAGTTATTACAGTGAATTGTTTCTTGGATAACTGGCTGTTGAGACTTGCCCATGTGCTCAGGGTTTAACTGATCGCCATATTTGGGGTCGGGAAGGAATTTTCCCCCAGGGCTGATTGGCCTGGGCTCTGGGGGTTTTTCGCCTTCCTCTGTAGCACAGGGCATGGTTCACCTACCGGTGAATTCTCTGTATCTTAAAGTCCTTAAATCATGATTTAAGGAGGTAAATAACTCAGTCATAGGTTGGAGGCCTATTGCAGGAGTGGGTGGGTGAGGTCTTGAGGCCTGCATTTTGCAGGAGGTCAGACTAGATGATCGTACTGGTCCCTTCTGACCTTAAAGTCTATGAGTCTAACATTCAACTACTTGAAGGGGTGCTCCAAAGATGAGGGAGCTAGGCTGTTCTCGGTAGTAACAGAGGACAGAACAAGGAGCAATGGTTTCAAATTACAGCTGGGGAGGTCGAGGTTGGATATTAGGAAAAACTCTCTCACTTGGAGGGAGGTGAAGCATTTGAATGGGTTACCTAGGGAGGTGGTGGAATCTCCGTCTTTGGAGATATTTACGGTCCTGTTAGACAAAACCCTGGCTGGGGTGATTTAGTGGGAGTGGTCCTGCTTTTAGTAGGAGGTTGGACTAGATGACCTCATGAGGTCCCTTCCAGCCCTATGAATCTATGATCTCAAGGTATGCTGGCAAGGCTGAAAATTCTTCAGCACAGAAGAGAAATTTGGCACTATGGAGTCACCCACTGAGGAAGAAGAGGAACGAAGCAGGGCCAATGGGAGCCTCCTGTGGAAGCATTTGTCCCTGCAAGGACAGTTCATGCTGAACCACTTGAGAGCGCGTAACCTAGATGTCAAGAGGGGACACTACAGCCAAGATTGGCAACCTTGCTATTAACTGAACTGAGGATTAGGACATTACCTAACAAGAAACATCCCTAAGTTTCCAAGGAGGCCATGGAGGAAAAGGATAGGTGGTCAGTGTGCACCAAGGAAAGACTCCCTATGCCAACTACAGGAGGGGTGTCAATCTTTGTACTGATGTCGATCTACAGAAGCTCTTGAAAACTTTTGAGAGCTGTGCTTGAAAGAAGAGATGTTGTCTTTGACCTCACAGAATTCTAGAAGTGGGTTCATGGCAATGCAGAATCCATCCAAGATGGAGCAAGCAAAAGAACCAGCCTAATCTGAACTCCAATATGCAGGGTGCCTGACTAGGAAAGATAATAGAGTACTAGACACCTTGAATACTAAAAAGGGGTATTACACACCAAGTTAGCACCAGAACAAACATGCATACCAAAGCCAGGCCTTCTAGTGATTCTGCAGATATGATTTGTACCAGAATCATCACTGGTGCCAAAAACAGAATCTACGTCAGTGGGCCCCTCTGTACTGAGGAGGTAGAAGACGGAAGTTCCACACACTGAGCACTGGGGAGCACAGACAAAGGTGCTAATGACAGAGGTAACTCTGCAACTAGAATAAGCAGCAATGAGGACACAGCAGAACCTGCCATGGCAACTGAATGGCCCTGAACTACTGGAGAACTGGGAATGGAGAGGTAGAGCAAATCTTACGCTGCCAGGTAAGATAATGGTATAGAGATAGTGCTGACATCATCATCATCATCACCAGACTCAACAGGCATTCGACAGATGGTACCAGAATTGATATCAGTGTCCAAATGTTGACTTGGTAAAAGAGAGTGGTTAAATGGTCTGCTCTATCCTGTGTGCCCATGTAACCCTGATGCCAGTCTGCACTCTTCTTAGAAAAAGACGACTCCTCTCTGAGCCCTGGAATGAGTCTAGTTTGTCTTCCGAGACCTTTACCTCAAAGGATTAAAAGAAGAACAAATTCTCTTTTTAAGAAAGAGATCAGATTCTGGGCTTACTAACTACGTACAGTAACATCCCAGATCATCATCACACAGAAAGAGTGCTGTGGAATAAGACACAAAGCTCCAACTCAAGCCACAGGCACTGAGAAGCAACTGAGGAGTGCTGGGGGTCGTAATGCCCTTGAATAAACTTGGGCGGAGCTACGGGCCCAAGAGCTCAAAAGCACCACCCCTACAAGCACTTCTCAAGCAAAGTTCTTAGACTTCACGGTGCACAGCATGCATATACTTGAGCGGATACACATTGTCAACCACTTAATGAACTAGAGATAATCGATTTAAGTCTCTCGGGCTACTGGTTAAAATGAGACACTGGTCAGAATGAAGATCCAAGTTGACCTGTGGGGGAAAAAACCAGGGTGACAGCTCTCCAGAAGCCACTGACCCAGACTCTGAAGATGACTCAAGAAGCCAATGGAAACCATTCAGGTCAAGAACCCACACTGATTAGAACCTTGAATGAAAAATTCCAGTTCCAGAAAAAGCAACAACAAAAATGAAGCACAGGGGAGTGCTAAAAAGTCTGAAGGGGACTAGTCTTGAGAAATACACTTAGTTTTAAAAAACATTATATTTATATGTTCAAATTAACAAATATTAAGTAACTCACTTTCCTGGTCATCTTCCATGATTTCTTCTATTATGACATCAGGACAGGAAACCACATTGGGTAAAGTTGTAATACTTTTTTGAGAGGGTGTTGTAATTAATTTGTAAAGCTGGACATTCTTCACTTCTGGATACACATCAAATTCTTGCTGTATGAAAATTTCTGCTTCATTACCTCTGACAAGTGATGTAAATTTATTCTTTTCTACTGACAAGTAAGTGTCACAATCTGATACTTCTCCCTGATTACTGACTGTAAGAAGGCTTTGTCCATCTCCAGAGCAACATCTATTTGGAGAAATTATTAATAAACTTAATAAATTTAATAAACAAACTTATTCAGGTTACATTTTACAAAAGCTACCAGTAAAGCAGAATTTTTATTTTAAACTATCACGATTCCATGAAAGAACATCAGGACTTGCTCTCAAGAACCAAAATTAAATATTTTTTATATTTAAAAAACCCCAAAAAGCAATCTCTGAAAAATTGAAGATACCTTTAACATCCATTAAAGATTCATAACAGCTTAAAGAAATGGAGCAATTATTTTCTCAAGCCAAAAACAGGAAGGAAATCCCCCTCATGCCAACCACTGATCCAAAACAAATAAAGCTCCAAAATGCTTAACACAGTCTTCAAACCTCCCTTCTACACCCCTGACCCCCAAATAAAGAGAGATATAGGCTTTATATTGCAGATCAATAGCTCTTGAGACAAAAATGGACCCTAAAATATCTATCCATTGCAGAAGAGCCCTGCTATCCTGAAAAAGACACTTATTTTTCCCATTGTTGAAATCTAGTAGTGAAGTGTTTATGTTCACAGAAAACATTCCTTCCTAAAATGCTCAGAATCTTAGTAATACGTAGGCTTGGAAAGATTTTATTTTTCTTGAAAAATGTAGTTTAAAAAAAAAAAAAAAATCAATTTCACCAGACACAATGAAAAAAAAAAAAATACTTCCATTGATGCTAATTTAAATTAACAACGCTACTTGAGAAGTTACTGAGCGTTTTTATTTAATGATATTTACTTCGTATATTTTAACATGTCATGTTAGTTTTTGTGTTTGAACTTTTTGAATCTCAGCATCTACTATTATTAAGTTGTTTGGCACTTCCCACTTTCTAACCCCCTAAATAATTTCCTGTAACTGAAAATTTAAGTTGATAATTAAAAAAATAGTAGTAAGTATTGATATTACTTATGAAAATTATAGATAAATAAAAAATCTAATCTGCCTAATTTAGTAATAAGTATTAAACATGTGGAAGAAAAGTATTAGATCATTCAAACCAACTCCAGATGATTTTTCTTAGAATTTATATTTGAGAAGTTTGCCCAATACACTTAGTTCAGAAATAGGATTGCTACCATTTTCCTTAAGAGACTATTCTTCATCCTGCCTTATCTCCACTAGGAATTTGTCCCAATTCCTGTAATCAATGGCCAGGCCCCTATATAACTGCACAAGCATGAAGTCAAAGCACAAAAAAGTCCCATTTTACATATAAGCAGCTTATCCTGGTGTTAAGCAGAAGTAAGTTTCACCTGTGCAAACTGTAGTTTTCTTGGTTTATACTTGGTGTTCCCACTGGTGAAGTAACAGGGCTAACTGGAATAAAGGCAAATTCCCAGTGTAGGTAAAACCCAACACCCCTGGTAACTGGGCAGGACAGTAACCTGAATGATGGAATTTTCCCAACATTGAAACATTTTTTTTTTTTGGTTCATTTATTCCTGCTGTTAGTAATAGCTAAATCATTCTACTTTCTGTGTGCTGTTTACACCCTTCAAATATTTTCTTCTCAACCACCTTTACACCAACACACATGTAAACCTATACAAGTACAAATTTGGTTCTCTCAGTATTTCATAAAAAGTTAATTCCTCCTGCTCCTTAATCACTTTTGCTTTTCTTTGAACTCCCTTCACCATCTTTCTCACGTTGAGGTGCCGAGAAACCCACCCTCCTTAACAGGTATAATAAAACTTGATGAGACAGAGGGTAATTTGGCCAGCCCCAGCTGAAATGGGAGGAGAGCACTCACTGTGGACACTGGTGACCCCTCCCCCTCGAGAGGCTTTATCCACTTACTAGCCAGCTGGGGAGGAAAGTAGCTGATTGGTCCTGGCTCCCTTCTTTCAAAACAATTTAATTCCTCGCCCCACGCACATGAAAGGCTCCCCATCTCCCAGTTTTTGTTTTATTTATTTGGCTCTATTTCAGCAGCCCTCCCTCTATTCTCAGTAACCATAGTTTCAGAGTTGTGTCTTGCAGAAGCCGCAGGTCTGACTTATGACCTTTTTGGGATCAAGAAGGAATTCTTCCTTCTATTAGGGTCATATTAGCATAGGCCTGATGGATTTTTCATTTGCTTGCAGCATCCTGGAGGCACAATAAGACTAAACAGGAAGAGGATTTCATAATCTGTGGTAATACTTTTAGGAATGTTAGTTTGTCACAACCTGCGACTGGATTCCAGTGCAATGAAAAGTAATGGCTCCCACATGTAAAAGATCTGGGATTTTGCTGATGGGCATTGTGCTCGTGGGAGGTATGTGGGGGGGGGGGGGTAGCAGGGAGGTCCCTACCTATAAGTAACCCGTCACCCTACCACGGGAAGACTAAAGAGAGTCTAACTATGTTATAGGCTATACGGTAGAAGCCCTGTAACACCCACACTGGAACCATTTATAATACCTAGTATGAGAATGCATGGTTGATAGGATGCATAGCATTGATCCCCATGTTGTATTTAATAAAGTTGCAGCCTGCCAACTAAAATCCATTCCTGCATTTGTCTTCATTCACAACCAAATTCAGATCAAATTAATGCAACATTCTAGATTAGTTTTCATCAAAGATTTACATGGGGGGCTACTGCCTCAATGCTGTATTTATGCCTATTCTGGCTGCTGCAAGCTCGCTACATAGAGTCATCCTCAGTCTTTTGACATCACTGCCTTTCAGGTTTCTATCTCCCTGCATATCAGATTTTTCCCGATGTACTGCATATTTCCAGGTTGACTAAGTATTTTTTTCCTACCTGTGGGACTTAATGTGCCATTAATTTTTAAACAAAACCATTCATTTATTTCAATGGCTAGTTTGGCTGGTGATGTAATACAGCCTTACATTCCTAGCCTCCCTAGGCCCCGCTCTAGTGTTGGTCTCCCCTGGGGTTTGTAATATCTTTTGAATTTTATCTACACGTTACACAGTGCTATGTATTCCCCTTCTCAGACTATTAATGAATGTAGGGATGATTCTAACACTAACACCAGTGGCACACCACTACGAATACCTCCTCAGTTTGATATACTATAAATCATCATAATTTAGTCATTTGTCAAGAATATTTGGGGCAAGTGAAAGCAAAGGGGATGAATGAAATAGAAACAGTAGCTGTTTTCCAGTAGGAAAAGGTGTCATTTATGTTTAATTTATATTGATTTTTCCATTAACTCACACTCAAAGAGTGTGTTTGTGAATATTTTAGTATTTGTTATTGACTTTATAAACAGGTTTACATTTACTCAGTAATTTTCATTTACTGGAAGTACTGATATCCCTATTATTCCACTTGTCTGTCATCTGAGTTTGGTTCCATGTTTTACATAAAGAAATCTCAATGATAAAGGGGGACCTTATAACACTATACCCCTGGTACTCAATCCTCCAATAAGCAATTTTAACCTATAATGAAGTCTTGCTTCTTATTTGAATGAAACCAGAAAGATTGAAGTAATGACTTAAGATCTTTTGCTACAACAGGACATTTTAGTTTTAAAATCAGTAAGCATACAACGCAGACCTTTGTTATAGCTGTTTGTAAATTGCTTAGCAGTAAGAAAAGTGCATAAATCATTGAATTAATTTTCATTATTAAAAAAGAAAATGCTTACTTTGTAGACACTTCCAATTCAATCTTCCCCATATTTTTGAACAGAGAGGTAATTTCATCACAGTTCATGAGAAATCTAGAGTAAAAGAAGAATTATATTATGGGTGTCACCAAAAGGTGTAAATCAGTCTGACAATTTAAAATGTTATATTAATTAGTGCAGTCCTAGGGGCTGAAGCAATGTGAAGAAATGGAGGTCAGTTCAGTTTTCCAGTTCCGTTTCTCCAATTTTAGCTAGGATAATTCCTACAAAATTATCAACAACTTGCACACTGACAATGGTAGACTTGGCCGCTCATTTACCTTTACACATAAGCATTATGTAATGTAAAATGATTTATCAGCATACCTTCACGGCTTCTACATTTATGGCTTAGTCTACACTTACCACAAAATTCAGCAGCAGTCAAGGGGAGAGATGCAAGCTACACCGAGTAGCTTACGTATCTCCAGTCGACTTCCTAAATTCTAATTAGCATGATGTCCCCAGTATGCTGCACCAACAGGAAATGCCCTCCCATCAATGCATTGTTACATTTTTTCTGGGGATGGATTTAGTCAGTTGACTTCCAGATCAACTGAGCAGGTCTCCACTTCTTCTCAATTGATCGTGAAGAATCCGTCTGGCACTGCTGAAATTGACACCATAAGTGAAGACATACACTATTTGGTAAGTTTCTCTATCAATGCCTAACACTGTTCCACAAATAATCCTTAGGGTAGTAAAAATATAAATTATATCCTACAGCAGTCCTCAGGAACAGAAGTGCTCTTAAAGCCCAAGTATTGAAGCTTTCTTTGTTTCTGGCTTATATAAAAAAGAAGCTTTATTTCCCCCCCTCCCCCCCTCACCAAATCAAGACAAATTCAAGAAAAAAAAATAATCTCAAGATCATTTTTTGTTTAATTTTCCAGTTAGCCTCAGAGCTCTCAAAATCTGATTCCTGTTATATAGCCAACACACACTTCTGTAAGTTACCCACTAAAAGCTTCTGAAATGCAAATACTTCTGTGTTTATAGAACAGTAGTTAATTTCATAGGTTTTTAATACATCAATTTCATGCATACCTTCCTGTTTGCTTATTTCAGAACAATGCTTCAATCTGGTGCTATTGGGCATTTTTTCAGATTTAGTGTATCAGACTAACACAAATTACTCAAAACAAATCCATTTCTTCTCTATCCAATTATCTTAATTTATATTAAACTTATTAACTCAAATATAAGTTCACTACTTTAGATGTGTAGATACATTGTATTGTTTACCTTCTACTGTAACTCAGGCTTCAATAATTTACCTTAGAGATGTTCTTTCCTTCAAAGTATCCACTCTTGAGAGCTCACCCTCAACTGTCATCTTTAGGTTATGAATAACCTCAAATTAAAAAGTGCAATTTTAATTTCTATTACACAAACGTCAGCTATAGGAACAGATCTTATATAAGAGCATAACCGTCTCCAGTGCTGGACAATGAACAGCAAAAGACACCTCACTTGTATTAAGACATTAAGAAATAATAAATAATTTTATTCTGAAGAACTGTGAGCAAGCAACCTAATTTAAACCTGCCTAATCCAAACAGGGACCCGATAAAAATTATGAATGCAGGGATCTGTATTCTAGCTGCAAGAATACAACATTGTTATTTGGCCTCCAAATCTGGAAGAAATTTTATAGACAATGTTGGGAGATCAAAGGCAACAAAGTCTAAAAGTAATGGGGAATTTAAATGAAATACACATACAAACTCCAACGCCATAATGAGACATGGTTTAAAGAAACTACTTCAGAAGTCTGAAAAAAATATTCTACTGTAACTTGCTCAATCTTGAAATATTAACAAGCAGGAAGATGGTTCACAGTAACAGCCTCAAACTTTCAGCCAGAAAAATAAATTTAAAAGAAACAGTTTAGCTAATCCATTTAAAGAAAAAATACAGTGGATGAATTTACCTGATTCAAATCACAATAGGTACTTAATGAAGGTGTAATTTTTAACTCCTTTGCTAGCCTCATGGCTCCATTCAAGTTGTTTCTCTTCTCTTCAATGTACTGCTTAGCCTTTATGATGCTGGCTACATAATCATCTGTGGTCTTCTCCAATTCTTCATGCAACTTCCTTTTTCTACATTAGAAACACAACATGAAAGGTTGTTTTTTCAGAACTGAGTAAATCCTGAGCCAAGTACTGGAATAGAACAGACCGAACTAAAGCTGTAAATATAATCATAAGCTGTAAATATAATTGTGTCACAATCCTCCCATAAATAAAGTGGATACTTTCAGACTGGACTTGGATTTTCCTGGCATGGCAATATCAGCAGAATGCCCTAGAAGCCAGCTGTTATGTTGAGTGAATTAGCATGAATTACAGTAAAATCACTAAAGAGAAATTCATTTAGTGAGGTGCAAACTGGGCAGAGGCGGGGGGGGAGGAGGGAGCATTTAAACAAAAAAGGAAGGAAAGGTGAATAACCCTATGCAGTAACTGTGGTTCTTCAAGATGTGTCCCCCACCCCCACAACCCCTGAGTGCTCCACTCGAGTATTTGCATCCCTGTGCCTCAGATCAGAAATTTTAGGAAGCAGTGCCTGTTCAGTCTGCACATGTGCATTCCTTGTCTCATGGCTATACAGTGCTGTGCAGGTGAAATGCTCTCTGTTCTTTCTTCACCACAAAGCTCATTGTTATGTGCTCTCAAGCAGAGGGTAAGTGGGGATGGGCAGCAAAGCACCCCTAAGTCACATGTCCAAGAACCAGAGTTACTGCACAAGACAAGTAACTTTTTCTTCTTTGTGCAGTGGCCCTATAGTGTTCCACTCTAGGTGACTCTGAAGCAGTACCCCAATAAAGAAATGGGACTTTGCAGGCAAGTCTAGCGTTGCGGATCAGACAGAGGAGCCAAATATGGCATCAAAAAACAGAGTCGTGCAATTGCATACTGTGTGGTAAATGTATGAGCAGATGTCCAAGTCACTGTGCTCTGAATATTACGGTGACTGGAACATTCTTAAAGAAATTTATGGAAGTGGAAAGATCTTGCGGAATAAGATTGAACTCTGGAAGGAGACTGAAGGTTGAGAGTAAGATAGCTGTATGTAACATAGTCCAACATCCATCTAGAGCACTGGTTCTCAAACTTTCCAGATTACTGTACCTCTTTCAGGAGTCTGAAGCCCGAGTCCTCTGTAGGCACTCTCAGCACAGGACCCACGTGACAGGCACCTTCAACTGATGTTTCTGGGGAAATCGCTCAAGTGGTCTCCTGTCAGGTGGTCTCTGCTTTGCCTGTCTCATGCTGAACTCTGGTCCTCAGTCCATTGTTAGGACCGTAGCCTTCCGGCTAAATACTCGCTAGTCCACCCCTTCCGGAGCACAGTCCCACTTTCGGGTCATGGCCACTAGTTAAAAGTCAATGGCTGCACTTGCTATGCCACCCTTGGCAGTCTGGGGGAGCAAGGAAGGATCTGGGCCTGCCCATTCTCCAGGCCCCAGCCCAGGGACTCTGCATGTTGCTACTTCCCTCAGTCTCAGTCTGCTTCCCTGGGTCACTTTCCCCCCAGTCACATGCAGACTCTCACTGCTCTGGAGTCCAGTCACTGTCCCTTTCTGGCACTCTCACCTCTGAACTACTGCTCCAGCCACGGCCGTCTGTCTCTGGCCTGTTGCCCCGGAGCCTCAGCCGCTATCCTCTCCAGGCCCCTTGCCTTAGGGGTCCCTGCTCCGGACCTCTGCCCCTTCCAGCTGCCTTCAGGATTCCCGCTCCTGGTCAACTCCCAACACGCACTGTGAGCTTTTCAGGGTGCTGCTTGCCACAGCCAGCCAGCCAGAGTGTCTTCTCCCTTGGGCTTCCCAGGCCAACTGCCTAAGCTGCCCCTGTAGCTCCCTCTTATACTGGGCTGCCTGACCCTGAGTGGCCCAGCAGCCCTCCCTTCTGATTCAGTGCTGCCCTCTCAGGCCCAGTTACCCCCTTCTGTGCCAGAGCAGGGCAACAACCCCCGCTACACTGCTACTTGGGGCTGAAACACATGGGTTGGCTTTGTGGGGCCCAAGGTAATTGCCCTGCTTGCCACCCTTTAATGCCACCCCTGCACTTTTGACTCCCATCCTGTAGCCCCCTGGGAGGGTCACATGACCTGCAGGTTGAGAAACACTGAACAATATAGGCTGGAAGATTGCTGTGTGTTCCCATGGGTATCTAGGAAAGTCTTTATTTAGAAATTGAGGATCCCTTACATCTGTCTGCAATGGAGAGTAATAGTCTAGGAAATTTTCTGAATGGCTTATTCCTATTCAAATAGAAAGCTAGTGGTCTCTGACAGCCTATGTAACATCACCTCTCTTTTGTCCCAGTGCAGTTTGGGAAAGAAAGCTGGGAAGTGGATAAGCTGATTTATGTGGGAGTCTGAAGTATTTGGAAAAGAAACCCTCCATGTTGAGTGGAAACTGATTCTAGGGCACCTACATTTTGAAGATAGTTTGTTCCCTGACATAAAAGGTTCTCATGAGAATGGTCTGCCAAGAGATGGGGAGAGGAGTCATCAGGAGGAAAGGAAAGAAAGTGGATTAAATATCTTGTGGAGAGAATCTGCAATACGCACTTGCCTGTGTTTATGCACTCCTAGTTTGGATGAAAAAGAGTAAGGCTGTTGCTGAATGGGTGGAGATGTTCAGATTGTTGCAGCAAAAAAGTGGCGGTGGTAACTTGGGGCCTCAACCAACACATCAGAATTGGTGTTTAGATGTAGATAGCTGTGATGCTGATGACTGTGTGTCAGCTGGTCTGTTTTTGTAGTAATCTTTTCCATTGAGGTTCATAATATCTTCAGGGAGGAGGAAATTGAGCAGGCCGGTATCTCAGTAAATCCCAGATGGCACAATTGTGTGTTGGTGGGTAAATTCCCAAGGAACACAAAATAACTCTAGTCTTTTAAGTATGTGGAATCAAGATCCAAAAGGGGTAGCCGTGTTAGTATATTGCAGAGAAACACGAAAGCTCATGCAATAAATAAATCTGTTAGTCTTTAAAAATGCCACAGGATTCTGTTTGTTAGTAGGTGGAGAAATTCATTTTTTTTCCTCCTAATAAATAAATTGGATTCTTGAATGGACAGCCCTCCACAGCAGACTTGACCTTCCACAGAGAGGCAGGAAGCTCTAGGCATGGTCACTGCTGCTGAGATGGAGCGTGCAGCTGTGGTACCTAGAGATGTCTGCAATAATGTGCTTGTGAGAAGCTGACCCTCAGCAATTAGCACCTGAGCCTCCCTTTGAGAGCTGGGAAATGGTCAATAATTAATTTAGAATGATAAATATTAGGGCTGAAATGACTGAAAAAAAATCAATCGCAAGTAATCACAAGATTAAAAATAACTGCAATTAATTGCAGTTTTAATTACACTGTTAAACAATAATTGAACACCATTTATTTAAATATTTTGGATATTGGAGAGGAAGTGTGCATGCAGTACACTTTAAGCAGAGCCCAGCCCAGCCTGAATGCTTGTTCAGACAGCAGCAACCGCTGGCAGCTCCCCTGAGTTCCTTGGTACCACAAGCATGTCAGGGGACTGAGATATGGCAGATACCTGGACTGTTAGTGTCAGGCAGAGGCGAGTCAAGCCTCTCTGATGCCATTAAGTCACTAGAAAAAGGAAATGTCTGTGGTACTGGAATAATGGTTGGTACTGCTGAGACAAACTAAGTGGGAGCAGCTAATATAGAAGGAGCAGATGGTACTGGGAGTCTTCTGCACTCAAAATGGACAGTAAGTGTCATTCTGGTCTTTTGCAAGGCCAAAATAATCAATACTAAGATTTATGACAGGGGTCTGCAACCTGTGGCTCCAGAACCACATGCGGCTCGTTAGCTGCACCCCTGAGCCACCAGGGGACCCTGCAGGTGGCTCGCTCCCAGCTCCTAACGCCCCTGCCCCCGGGCGGCCCGCTTCAGGCTACTCTCCCACCACCAGGGACCCTGTGGGGGGAACTGCTCCTGGTTCCAGGATCTTTCCCCCAGGTACCCTGCTGCAGTGACCCAGCTCTCCCTCCCCACCAGGAGGCTACACCCACTGCAGCTCTCAAAACACTTTTCGTTATTGAAGTAATTTTTTTGAAGTGGCTCTTCTTATCTTTTGGGTTGCCGACCCCTAATCTAGGAGTACTCCATAGGTGACCTCTTGGAGGAACAGGTTCGCTCTCTATCACTCTTTTCCAATCTTCCCAAGCCTCTGCCCAAAGTATCTTTAGGCTTACTGATGATAACTGTACTTGAGGAGACTGCGAATGTCATGAGTACCCAGTTGCAGATTGGTCAGTATCGAGGTGGTCAACTTTCTTGGGGATAAGTTTGAGAGAAGTTTGTGTTAAGTCTATTTCAGCAAAAACAACAAGGAGTTTTGTGGTCTTTTAAAGACTAACTAGTTTATTTCTCACATGAGCTTTTGTGGACATACTCCCACTTCATCAGGTGCATGAAACAGAAATCTTTAAGTGGGATTATGCCCACAAACGCTCATGCGAGAAATAAACTTGTTAGTCTTTAAAAGCACCACAGGACTCCTTAGGTTTTGGGGGGATAGTTTCTTTGAAGAAGATTCTCTACCCAAGAGAATTGTAATCTGCCTGAATCCTAAAATTTCCTCCTCAAATGACAGAGAATGTTGAGCTGAGAAAGTTCATGGAATCAGCTTCATTGTGAACCATTATATGGGGGTGGTGGAGCAGCCCAGGGCCAGAGGCTGGTCTAAGTGACCTTTCGATCGTCAGAAGTCTTACTTTTAGGCCATGGTTCTTCCTAATCCTTGATTTTATAGTTTCAGGCAGAAAGTGCACTTCTGAGGTATGTGTGATCTTCAATGCAGCAAATGTAGAAGCAATGTCCACTGTGGACTAGAACTGCTTCTTGGCAGGAGACACAACGTCTAAATCCAGATAAACTGAGCATCCCCTTTCTAGAATTCACCACACAGAGGGAAGAGACAAGGAAGAACTAACTAAGGAGAGGGCGTTGTCTATTCTAACACATCAATAAAGGTGGAAGATTGTGTGTGTATGTGTGTGGGGGGGGGGGGCCGGGGGAAGGAAGTATTAACACTATCAACTCAAAATAGAAAGTAAGATATAGATGATGAATTCACATATCAAATGCTGCTGAGGCTCCATCTCAAGCCAAAGGTGGTTTAGAAGGAACCAAGAGTGGTTCATCCACGCAGCACTATATGGCCCTGAGGCAGTGCATGATACAGGGAGAGAGCATGTTCAGGATGAATAGACACTGCTAACTAAAGTCTCTGATCTGAGGTACAGGAATATCAATACACCTAGAGTGGATCACCCATAGGGACACTACTTGAAGAACTGTTTTTGTTACTGTAAGTAAACTTTTTAATTCTTTTTGCCACCCTTGAAAAAGCATGCTTAGAAGTATCTCCATTCCAGCCCTTGGATATTCCCCATACACGTCAACTGAGGACTAAAAAAGTTACAGCACACCCTTAAGAGAATATGTCCCATTCTATTGTTCTGAAGAGTTCTCCGTAAGAACAGGAAAGTTCCAGTTTAATATGAAAAACAAAAATTACTGGGGGCAAAATACCCGAGGCCATCTTTGTTTCTCTACTTTAAGAGATTTGAAAATTTTGAAACAGTTTGGCTTGCCACATGTCAAGTTTTGCTGTTTTTCTTGCTCGTAAAATAGCAACACTATGAATCCCTCCAATTTCTGAGTTTCTCAGAAAAGTAATGACAAAATACAAATCTTAGAACAGCGGAAGGATAAAATAGGCATATGCTGTCTCTTCCAACAACGCCAGATTCAAAACATACACAGAAGTATGTTTTGTGTAATGTTCACGTTTGGACAGATTAATAAATTAAGATATTTTTGAGCACTCGGCCAAAAGATATCTCATTAGGTTCAACAAGGACAAGTGCAAAGTCCTGCACTTTAGGATGGAAAAATCCCATGTACTACTACAGGCTGGGGACGGATCGCAGCTAAGTAGCAGCACTGTAGAAAAGTACCTGGGGGTTATGGTGGACGGGAAGATGAATATGAGCCAACAGTGTGCCCTGGTTGCCAAAAAGGCCAATGGCATACTGGGCTGCATCAGTAGGAGTGTTGCCAGCAGATCGAGGGATGTGATTATTCCCCTCTATTCAGCACTGATGAGGATACACCTGGAATACTGTGTCCAGTTTTGGGCTCCCCACTACAGAAAGGATGTGGACAAATTAGAAAGAATCCAAGTGGAGGGCAATGAAAATGATTAGGGAGCTGGGGCACATGACATACGAGGAGAGACTGAAGGAACTAGGCTTATTTAGTCTGCAGAAGAGAAGACAGAGCGGATTTGATAGCAACGTTCAACTACTTGAAGGGGTGCTCCAGGGAGGAGGAAGCTAGGCTGTTCTCGGTAGGAACAGAGGACAGAACAAGGAGCAATGATTTCAAGTTGCAGCTGGGGAGGTCGAGGTTGGCTATTACGAAAAGCTCTCTCACTAGGAGGGTGGTGAAGCATTGGAATGGGTTACCTAGGAAGCTGGTGCAATCTCTGTCTCAGGAGATATTTAAGGTCCGATTACTCAATACGCTGGTTGGGATAATTTAGTGGGAGTGGTCCTGCTTTTAGCAGGGGGTTGGACTAGATGACCTCATGAGGTCCCTTCCAACCCTATCATTCTATATTATGAAACAGTCATAGGAAGTACTATAAACTATATTAAAAACTAATATTTCCAGTTAACTGACATTTCTCTAAATGTAATACAACTCTAATAATCACAATCTTACCTTGACTGTAGAGAAATAATAAGATTGTCAAACTTTTTATCCACAACTTCTGCAATCCTTTTTTCTTGCTTCTTCACTTTGAATTCTAAATATCCCAGCATCTAGTTCATTTTTAAAAGAAAACTAAAATCAATGCCTGTTGGTTCTCCTATTTATTTATAAATGTCAATAATTAGAACCACACAAACATTTCAGAGCAGACTGACAACAAAGAACATTGCAGGATATACAAGTCTACAAGAACTGAAGACTTTGGTCAGGTTTATACAGCTTCTGTATTGGTACACCTATTTCAGTTAGAAGTGTGATTTTTCCCACAAAAAATATGCACAGCAGTTTAAAATTGAAAAGTACTATACTGCTGAAATGGCATCTACAGAAGGGGGATTGTATACTAATTATAGTTAAGGGAATAGTTAAAATGGCACAATTTTTATGTTGTTACTTGCCCATAGGGAGAAAAAGATAGATACAAGAGGCACACCAATGTAGGAAATATCACTTGGAAATAGTTGGTATGCACCTATATTATATACAATCACCTCTTTGAAGCTACTATTTTGTTCTCCAGAATTTCAATTATTTTAAAATAAATCTCCAATTGTTATGGCTGCAAAGAAAACTTAAACACCATAAACCAAATGTAACTTGCAGAGAGCTAGAACAATAGAAATGAAGTGTTAACTCTCCTATCTGTCACTCAGTCAATCTCTGCTCTACTCAAATTCACACAAACACACAGGGTACGTCTACACAGATGGCGGCAAATTTGCCACCGTCAGATCAATTTTTCCAGATTGACTAAGTGGTCAGTAAAGACGTACTCAGTCAATCTGAAAGTCAACCAAAAAAAACCCACCTCCTCAAGTGGCATAGTGCTACGTTGACAGCAATGCATTTCCCCATCAGCACAGCAGAGATGGAGTGTAGAAGCCAAATTACAAAGTCAAAGGGAATTAAGCAAGTTCCTCTGTGAAGCTTGTGTCAACTTCTGTCAACTGCTGTTGAATTTTGCTGCCAGTAGACCTGGCCACAGTATTTTATCCTTCAGTCCCCTGGATATTAACTGATTCCCCTACCAATCAGCAGTTTCAGGCCTAATCAAAAAGTGACATCTCTTTAAATTCCCTCCACTTCTGCAGGCTTTCCTTAAGAAATATTTTAATTATTTATAATACCATAGCACAGAGACCCTAGTCATGGACTAGGATCCCATTGTGCTAGGCAAGGCAGAAACACAGGGCTCAAGTTTATCAAACTTATCAACCTAAGTTTGCTGTCATTTGCAAACCATCATTCATAGCTAACAAATCTAAGCTCTTCACTGTGCCTCAGAATCAGTATTATAATGAAATGTGTATATTTAATAAACCGATTTTCAAAGATTAAGTCCTAGTAACTTGACACCTCCCTGATGACACCAAGCTATAAAGTTTTTGCTGAAAAATCATTAAAGACTACAATTTCAGGTGTGTGAAATACAAGGTGTCCATAATAGTAAGGTTTTCCTGTATGACAGGAACAGATGTTTATATGGAATTAAGTTATTTAGTACAATTAAGTGCCACATCTAGGTCAGGTTTTAATTAAGTGCACACTAGGCCCAAGACACATTTGTGCATGGCTAACAAACCCAAACCAAATAAAATTAAAATGCAGAAATTTAAACTTTCCCTTGAATGAATCCAAAAGCAGAGACTGCAGTGAAGCCAAATGTTAATTTCGGTAGAAAATGATTTTATCACATTGTATTTATTCAATAGTTTGCAGAACCTTGTCATAGGTTTTAAGTCAACTACTCAATATTTTAAAGTCTCCCCTCCTTCATTTTCTTTTCAGTATTCTGAAGAGAAATCAAAATGTATGTAAATCTGAATTTGATCTGAGTTTTATTTAGGGAAATAATGCCTCTACTTCCCATGAAGTAGTACATACCTATCTTGAAATTCAGAAGGAAGCACAAGGACATTAACCACTGAATTGCTAGTGACAGAGAATGGTAGATTTTGCCTCAGTCCAATAAAACAGATAAACAAGTGCTTTTCAACAAATGTTCAGTATTCACTATTCATACATTCAGAATTAAAAATATGCTTAAGTGCTTTCCTGAATTGGGGCCTTAATGCAGATCCAACTCCACAGAATCTGCAGCCAAAGAGAGTTATAGAGGCAGCAAAAGATCAGATCAAGATAATGACAAGAACAGACACAGCATGTGTTTGTGATAAGGTAAACAATTCTATCATAACTTATAAGAATATGAAACTTTAATGTTAAAGTAACTGTAATCTCAAAATTTTTCAAGTTGAACCGAAGTTTCTCTTTACCCTACCTTCTCTGCTGTTTTTAAATGCTCAAGATTACAACCAGCTATCCACAGAGCTTCATCAATATCTTGTACAGTTTTATTGTCCTGCGGGAAGAGTTACCACAACAGTAAACTGCTTGTATTATTTTAAATACATATATTTGATTACATTTTCAGAATTAAGATCCTTGGAGCAAGGACCTCACATGCATATTAAACACGCTGCATCCATTTGGCACTTATTAATAAATATTACTAAGAATAAATGATAAAAGCCTT
The DNA here is from genome assembly GCA_007922175.1 of Pelusios castaneus. Taxonomy (NCBI): domain Eukaryota; kingdom Metazoa; phylum Chordata; order Testudines; family Pelomedusidae; genus Pelusios; species Pelusios castaneus. Next base: position 1,708,055 of record ML685902.1, read on the forward strand.
GATGGCTGCTAGTAGACAACAACAGACTCATCACTCTTAATACAAATGGTTCACAAATCACAAAGCAGATACAGGTGCTGATACCTATGTAACAACAGCATGAGTGTGGAAAACTAAGCCCCCACTGTAGAAACAGGCAAATGTCCTGATATCTTTCAACTGACTCCCTATTCCTGCGGTGGGCTGACACCAGCTCACTCCGACACACAAGAAAGAAAAGATTAAGCATACCTTTGTCATCACAGGAGACAGAATACCAATATTGGGCCTAGAATCAAGTCAACAAAATTTATGGACTATCTTTTGTCATTTAAAACTGGTCAAACCATTGATAACCATTACAAAAAAGACCTGTGGAAGGCAAATTCTAGAATGCAAAGGCTTCCAATTATACCACCTAATTCACTCTGGGAAATCACAGTAGAAACCCTACCCAGGATCTGGGATTAACCTCAGAGATCTGAAAATCCAGAAACTGATTTATATATATATAAAAATAAAAAGGAGATATGGTCACCTCATGTGTGCTCCTCTGTTGGTATCTGCACTCTGCCTCTCCTGCCCCCTTCCCCAGGCCCCACGCTGCTAGCTGGAGAACTCCAGTTCCACTCCGTCCTGCCTCCCCACTGACTACATGGAGACTTATGTCAGCTTAACTATATTGCTCAGGGGGGTGGATTTTTCCAAACCCTGGAGCCAACCTAGCTAGATTGATTTTATTTTCTACTATAGACTATAGCATTTACCCCATTCATCTCCCTCAAAACTCTGCATTCAACATCCTTTCTGATCAACAAGAGGCCAATAGTATGATTGTATTTGTGTGTTTCCCAGAAACACAGGGCTTAATGGTCTTGGCAATTATGCTACCAATATCCACAGATCCAGTAACCACTATCTGCAGAACAAAGAGCCCAACAATGCCACAGAGGAATAAACAAGGGGAGGAAATAGGCAAATCTTACAATTGCCCCCAAAATAAAATCACTACCAACATGTAAATTTTAAGGTCCTGGCACAGAAGAGGTTGAACAAAAAGCCCCACTAGACACTGATGCCTCCAAGTTTACAAGCTACACATCTTTAAGACTGGGAAACCAGACAGGTAATTGTCAAATGAAAGGCTAAAAGCACAAGAAATAGCTGGTGACTTCTGTTCAGTTTTGTCATATTTTAGAACTGTTCAAGATCACAGTACATTTAGTGCTTACTGCATATATCCATGCAGAAGAACAGCCTAGTCAGAAAAGTTTATCACATTAACGTCAGATACTTCATTATTTAATATTTGTGTTACAGTAGCATGTAAATGCAAACAAAAGTGTCTGGTTTGAAAAGTTACAGCCTTTCTGCCTGCACACTGTAATAAGTGAACCAATTAGTATGAAAGCAGTATAAAAATTACAAGAAGAAAACATCTACATACCATGTTTACTGCTGATGTAATTAAAACTGGTTTGGAGTTCAGATAGTAGTCTGAATTAGCAGGCTGAACATTTCTCTCTGTGACACCTGGGATGTAGCTCCTAATTTTAATTAAAAAAATAATAATGATATTTAATAAGTCATGCAGATGAAACTGCATTTCTTAAAAATCATTGGTTTGAAAAACGCATTTAAGACTATTCTGATTCTCATTTTGCAAATTTCTCTCCCCCGTCCCAACACTCCTTATAGATTCCAAAGACAGAAGGGAACGTTGTGATCACCTCATCCAATTTCTTGTATAACACAGGTCATACAACTTGCCCCAAAAGAATTCCTAGAGCAGATCTTTTTAGAAAACCATCCAATCATGATTTAAAAACAGTTGTGACTCAGACTCTACTACAACCCTGGATAAATTGTTCCAATGGTTAATTACTCTCACTTGAAAATGTACACCTCATTTCCAGTCCGATCTTGTCTAGCATCAGGTTTCAGCCACTGGATCATGTTATGCCTCCCTGCTAGACTGAAAAGCCCATTAATAAATATTAGTTTCCTCACGTAGGTACTTAGACTGTAATCAAGTCATCCCTTAACGTTCTCTCTCTGTCAAGCTGCTAAATTCTATCACCATAAAATGCTTTTTAATTCTTTAGTCATTCTCAAGGCTTTTCTCTGAATTCTCTTGAATTTATCAACAAAATACCATGAACTACAGACACCAGAACTGCATACAATAATCCTGCAGCTACCATACCAATGCCAAATACAAAAGTAAAAATAACCTCTCCACTCCTACTTGTACGACAGTAGGGAATGCTCTAAAAGGTGAGAAGTTCTTTGATTTCCCCCCTATTCCTCCTTCCAGCATTTTCTCAATCTTACTTGGACTCCTCTTTAGTTAGCTGCTCTTCATCCAGGTGCAGATTTCAGCAAAGCAATGAAAAATGATGATTTTTCACATTTGATGCAAATGAGCGGTAAACTTGGCGTCATATACATGTTGCCAACATGTCAATCTGTATTGTGTAGTCTGGTCAATTGATTACTTACAGATAGGAATAATATGGGAGGGAGAATTGAGAATTCTGCAGGTGAAAGCACTGAGATGGAGGAATAGTTGCTTTTAATGACTTTCCCGGGTCAGTCCAAGGAAGAGGACATGAGCCACGCCAAAGAAGTTCTGTTGTTCCCATCTTGAAAGGGTAAGAATTGTTCTTGGTGATCAACAGCACCAAAATCTACAAAGATACCCAGTGGGATGACCGAAAGTTAAACATGTACTTCCCTTGTCTTTGGAGAGGAGGAAGTCAGTCAACAAGGACTATGTCACTACCATGCCCCGGCCTGTAGCCTTAATGAGAAGGATCCCAGATATCAGGAGATGAGAGATAATGTTTGAGGCTCTTTTTGCTACAGTCTGTTTGTTCAGGAAACAGATTAGATTAGGGTACTTTGCAAATTCTCTACCATCAAGTGACAGATTTAGTAGATTCGACTATTAAAATTTACTGTAGGTGGAAGATTTTTTCCAAAAACTGCATTGATAATCTGCTAGCAGGAATCTCAGGTTCTCTCAATGAGCTGATACCTAGGCAGAGGTCCTCAATGCTCTCAGAATTTTAAATGGATGCTGTTTGTATGAATGGGGATATTTCATAGATTCCAAGGCCACAAGGAACATTAGTCATCTAATCTGACCTTCAGTATACATAGGCCATAGAACCTCTCCAAAAGAATGCTTGGAAGGAATGTGTTGAGTTCCTGAGCACGCTCTCAGTCTGGTGTTTTGATGGCTTTTTAGACCACACCAGATGAAGATTATTATTTCTGAAGACAAGAGCCTCACACCAGAAATGTTGAGAGTTCATTAGAGGACATTTGGGTCGATGAAGTGGTTTACAATCTGAACAGATTCAGCACACGTGACTTTACTGAATCTATGGTAGAAAAAAGGGATCCCCTGATTTCTTTAGGGAAGTGGCATAGTTCGTAGAAGTTCTTTGGGCCCAATTCTCTTTTATACTAAAGACCACTTTTCTTCTGGCAAGATAAAGGGCAGGCCTTAAAATGGCTGTAAATATAACCTGCTGCACTAAATTCACTTATCAGTTAGGCATAAATGAGAATCCCCTGTAGCTTAAAAATATTTAAATAACCAACCACCAACACTATCTTTCCCTTCTTCCCTCTTTTTCTGTCATAGGTCATCCAAGTGGAGTTGGAAACGGTAGTTTGGAACAGTGGACTAGGGACAATAGGTATTTTAGCACCAATAACTTTTGTGCAGCCTCGGCCTCTTGGCTGGGTAGCTTTCCAACAAATAGGGTTTGGAACTTGGAAGGGTCTGAGAGTTTAAAGGCAAACTATGTTAATTTCTTTTTGCCAAAACAGTGAGGCATTGTTTTAGTTCTGTTCAAAGGAGGACGTGATATGACCAAGACAGGGGGAATTTCTCAGGCCCACAAACAGTTCACAGTATGGTGGTTGTGAGAGTGAGTCCAGAAATCTTGGGGTTTAAAATTCAGATTTGATATTTTGAGCTATGGTCTCAGAGGCATTGTCAGTGTGATGCTGAAAAATATCTGAAGACTTGAGTATTAGGAATTTCATCACAATACCCGAAGGCATCTCTATGACGTATCTGGATTGCACAAGTCTTTTCTCTGGATCCACAGCTGAAGTAGATCCACTCAAAGGAGTTTGATTTGAGTGAGCTTTCCCCACAACTAAACCTAGAAGCTGAATAGCCATTCTCTTTCAGATCTGTCCTCCCTCAGTCTGGTTACATGATGAATCATAGATACATAGGGCTGGAAGAGACCTTGAGAGGTCATGAAGTTCAGCACCCTGTACTAAGGCAGCACCAAACAAACCTAGACCATCTCTGGCAGGTTTGTCTAACTTCTTCTTAAATAGTGAGGGGGATTCCCCACAGCCTCCCACCTTGCAAGCCTCTTCCAGAGCTTAACTTCCCTTATAGCTAGAAATTTTTTCCCAATATTGAACCTAATTGAACCCCTTGTTGTAATTAAGATCATTACTACTACTACTTCTATCTTCACTAGACATGAACAATTGATCGGTGTCCTCTTTATAGTAACCCTTAACAAGTTTGATGATTTATCAGGTTTCCTCATAGTTTTCCTTTTCTTAATACTAAAGCCCGTTTTTTTAAAAGCCTTTTCTCATAGGTGAAGTTTTCTAAAGCTTCATTTCTGCCGCTTTTCTCTGGACTCTCTCCAGTTTGTCCATATCTTTCCTACACTGTGGCACCCAAAACTGTACACAGTACTCCAGCTGAGGTCTCACTCTGCTCAGCACTGGTGAGGCAATTATCTCCCATGTATTACATCACTCCTGTTACCATATTCCAGAATTATATTAGCTTTTTTACAACTGTACTGTATTGCTGACTAATTCAGTTTATGATCCCCAAATGCTTTTCAGTAATATTTCCCCATGCCAGTTACAGAACTACAAAACGTGGAATATTTGATTTTCTTTTCCAAGTGAAGAATTTTGCACATTTTTACTAATTTTATCTTATGGAGTTCAAACTAAATTTTCCAATTTGTCAAGGTAGTTTAATATTCTAATGACCATCCTCTACACCATTACCAACCCCTTCTATCTTGATGTTTTCCACAGATTTTGTAAGTATAATCCACTTGAGTACTCAAGTCATTCATGCAAATATTGACTGGTACCCCAGGACTGACCCCTGCAAGACCTAGATATACTGTCCCAGTCAGATAGCATTCTTTTGAGTAAGGTCTTTCAAACCACTGCATAGTAATTTCATTTAGATCACATTTTCCTAGTTTGCTTATGAGACTACCACATGGAACGGTGTCAAAAGCCTTAATAAAGCCAAACTACCTCACATCTACTGCTTCCCCTACCACCACTAGTAGGCTGGTAACCCTGTCAAAGAGGTAGATTAGGATGGTATAGCATAATCTGACCCTGATAAATCCATGCTGGCTATTCCTTATAAGCCTAGTATTACATGAACAGTGTATTCTGGGGCACATGGGGAACTAATATCAGTTCCTGCAGTGTCGCAAGTCATGTTTTTAAGATGCAGACAAGATGGTAAGATTTGGGGATGTAAATATTGGTTACAAAAAGGTAACTGTTTAATGTATTAACATTATATCACTTAACTGATGTAATTTTGCCATCCCCCACAAACCCTGCCCCCTTTCTTCTGCCCAGGTAGTGCTCCTAGCCCGGCTCCACGACGGACCCGTCTCAGACCCGTGGTCGCCTGTGTTTTGCTGTTGCTCCGCAGCACCTGCACCAGGGTCACAGCCTCTTTGGGTGGCGGCGGCAGCAGCAGCAGCAGCATAGTTGCCTGGACACTGTCACCACGGAGACAGTGAACCCTCAACGCCAGTTAACCAGTAAGTATTAGTCTTATCATGAAGAATATTTAACAATTAACCATTAAGTATCTTACATCCTTAATAAGATTATAGATGGGGAATATACCCCGCAATAGCAAATAAAGCATAACAGGAGTCTAAGAGACTGATCAGATCACTGGTTACACCAATTTTGTATCAAGCTCAGCTGAGAAAGAATAGGATCCATAAAGATAGGACTCAATAAAGCAGAAGGAAGACACTGGAGCCAGCAGTCTGCCAGAGAGTCTGAAGAGGGCTGGGACAGGGCAGCTACCCCACATGGGCAGAGGTAAGGTTAACTGGACCTGCTGGGGCAACAGCCAATCAGAGGGCAGGGTTGCTGAGCCAAGCCAGCAGCAGGCAGCCAGTATATAAAGCAGTTACAGAATCGGCTCAGGCAGTCTGGCTGTAGGCACTGCCAGAAGGTCTCTCCCTGGCTAGCAGGCTCAGGCGGTCAGGACCTCAGAGTGTGCTAAGTGCACTGGGGGCTGTGGGGAAAGCGGCCCAAGGAGATAATAATGGATTGTCTGGAGAGAGGCAGAAACCTCAGAGGAGGCGTGTAGGGTCCCTGGGCCAGGACTTGGAGAAGTGGACAGGCACAGGCCCCTCCCTTGGAGCTAGATTCAAGTGTGGAGAAAATGGCGCACCAACCACCTGGGGAGGCCACTTGAGCCATTCCCCGTACCACTTTAGATATCTAAAGTGAAGCTGCATGAGGAGCCAGAACATCAGTGTGGGAATAGTAGAGTATGCAACCCCTCTGAAGCATATTGACAAACAGGAAAACAGAGTCACAGATCAGAAAAGTGGCAAGAGATTGTAAGGAATTGTCCTTAACCATCTCGCACAGAATCCATGAGCTGGAATCCAGAGGGAAGTATGGGCCTGGCTCCCCTTACCTCATGCTCCAGCAATAGGAGAAAATACAGGCCCCTGGATTAAAAGAAGCAAGAAGAGTAATAAGTATCAGATGAGGAAGAAAGGCCTGGCATAAAGGCAATTAGACTCTTAGGTCTTTCTGTTTTAGACTTTTTTGTTAACCAGAACAGGGATCAACTGACAAGTGTGACTTGGCCAGAAGGTTGGGCCCCAGAAAACAGGCCACTGGAGAATCAGAACAACAAAGGGTGCTATAGTGGAAAACCCCTGCAACACTGTGTCCTAACTCAAGGGAGTGCTCATGTAGTAACCAAGACTTAGGTACTAGCTCCTCTGATGCGTTGCAGCAGCACAGAATGCTGTCTTGCGGAGAGACTGAGTCAGGGAGGGGACAGCTTGAGCTGGGGAGGGTACCTGGAATCCACCCAAAGGGGACAGTTGGAAACAGCTCTTAAGACGGGGGGGGGGGAGGGGGGGGAAGAACCACCTAGATGCTGAGCTAATGGATGAACAGGGAGTTAGGGAGGAGGTGAGGTGATAAAACAAAATACAAAGAGGAAAATAAAAATAAGGAAGGAAGGAAGGAAGGAAGGAAGGAAGGAAGGAAGGAAGGAAGGAA